>JAJPUD010007691.1:2763-100195 GCA_023553655.1 Myrmecobius fasciatus
TTTTTTTTAGATCTTATTTTACCACTTTTTCCCTCTTTTCCCCTGGTATGACAACCTTTCCCCCTCTAGTTTTCTTTTTCATATTATCAAAGTAATATCTAGTTAATTATACCCCCAAACTTTAAGTATCCCCATAGTAGAAATAAAGTTCTCAAGAGTCCTTTCCTTTTTACCTTTTTATGCTTCTCTTGAGTTCTGTGTGGAGTTCGAATTTTTTGTTCAGATCTGGTCTTTTCATTAGAAATAGGTGAAATTCACCTATATCATTAAATGACCATCTTCTTCCCTGGAGGATAATGCTCATTTTAGCTGGATAGGTTATTCTTGGCTGTAATCCAAGTTCCTTTGCCTTTTGGAATATCTGGTTCCATGCCCTTTGATCCTTCAATGTGGAGGCTGACAGATCGTATGTGATTCTAATTATTGATCCTCGGTTTTTGAATAGTTTCTTTCTAGCTACTAGCAGAATCTTTTCCTTGGTGAGATAGTCCTGAAATTTAGCCATGATATTCCTTGGGGTTTTAATTTTGGGGTCTCTTTCAGGAGGTGATCGGTGAATTCTTTCAATGGTGATTTTGCCTTCTGATTCTACAATCTCAGGGCAGTTTTCTTTCAGCATTTCCTGGAAGATAGTGCTTAGATTCTTTTTTTCATCATGGTTTTCAGGAAGTCCAATAATCCTGAGATTGTCTCTCCTAAATCTATTTTCCAAGTCAGTTGTTTTTCCTAGGAGATATTTCATATTTTCTTCTAATTTTTCATTTTTTTGTTTTTGTTTGACTGATTCTTGAAGTCTTATTGAGCAATTGGCTTGCATTTGTTCAATTCTTATTTTTAAAGTGTTGTTTTCTTCAGTTACCTTTTTAAGCTCCTTTTGTAACTGGCCAATGGAATTGTTTTGTTCATTGCACTGTTTTTCTACTTCAATAATTTTATTTTTCAATAAATTGGTTTCTTTATCATATCTTTTTTGCAGGGCATCATATCCTTCTTGCAAGATATTGTATCCTTCTTGCACTGATTTCAATTTATTTTCCCATTTATTCTCCAGCTCTCTTATGAGATTCTTTATGCAATCTTCCAGAAAGGCCTTTTGAAATGGGGACCAGTGATGGTCCTTAATAACTTCCTTTGGAGTTTTGTCTAAAGGAACCTCAGGATCTGGGGTCAGCCCTTCTTTCTCTTGATAGAAGCTGTCTATTGTGAGAGTTCTCTTTTATTTCTTCATTTTTTTTTAGACACCATGGATGTCTCTTTAAGGCTTGAAAAAACGGCGGCTGAAGGACTTTTCCCTGGGGCAATTTGGCAAATTAACTTAAGGTGCTGGGCAGGTGTCGGTTAGGACTAAATCCGAATTACTCCTTAAACAAGGCAAGTCTGCCAGAACACCTGCTCCCAATCAGGGCAGTGTCCCGAGTGCCTCAGATAAACTCCAGGTGTTTGGAGTTTGCAGTTTGGAGTTTCTGCCACACTGAGCTGAGTACCACCCTCACTTCCGGCCTGTACCCAGACCACTGTTTATTCCTCTGTCCGAGTTAAACAAACCTGATATGAAGTTCTTCAGAGATATCCGAAAGCAGTGTCCAAATATTTCTGGATTCGTTGACTTGAAGATCAGTTCAGAGGCTTATTTTATTGTTGATTTGAGAGAAGATCGGAGGACGAACGCAGAGAGTCAGGTTTTCACTCCGCCATCTTGGCTCCGCCCCTTCCAACCCATTTGGGACTTTCTTATCAAAAGGCACCAGTAATTTTCCATTCCCTTTTCCATTTCCTTTTATATCTGAGCAAACTGAGACAAAGATGATAAAATGATTTCTCTAGGGTCATGTAGTTAGTAATCTAGAGTCTGTATTTGAACTCAGTTCTTCTTTATTCCAGGTCCAGTGATCTATCCACTGTGTCACCTGTGAATTACCTCCTACTAGTGAATGTTTGAGTAGGGATTATCCCACTTTTGTATTTATATCCCCAATGCTTAGCATGGCACTGCACATAGGGAGAATTAAAGAGTACATCTGTCACATTCCTGGTTCCTATGTTAAGAAAATCCTTAGGACTGGTGTTTCAGTGCCTCTCTACTCTCACACTTGGTCAAAGTCCATTCCACACCGTGCAACAACATATTTTAATGGTCTTCTGAACTAGTCTCCCAGTTGTATATTTCTTTACATATAAGAGATAACAATTATCTGCTGCCTCACTTCAGACACAGAAAACTACTGCTCTCTGCTGGCACATATACAACTGGTTCAAGCCTCAGGATTGGGGGAAGTATGAGGTTATGAGCCTGGATAAATTTCTTAATTCCCAGTATTCCATAGCTTGTCCAACACAATAAGTTTTCTTCTTCCATGACTATAAAATTGAATCATGGAACTACTTTAAACCCAATGACAGAACTGAAAACAAAGATTTTTTAAAAGAAATGTAAGTTTCAAAATTAAATCTATCACTTTTCATAAACTTTTCAGTCACCTAGGAGCCAAATATAATGGTAGAATGCTACATTGTTTGAGTCAGGGAGAAAAATAGATGAGTTTAACTGGCCACACAGAGTAGCTTCAAAGGCCTACTGTAGCAGCCTGAATGAATCTTATGACTCTTTTTGTGTATGATTTTATCATTGCTTAGACCTCAGACATGAGGTGATAGCCAGGATACTCTGTAGCATTGATTAGTAAATCAAATAACTCAAGAACCCCAGCATAAAGCAGGCCAAATATTATTACAAGCTACAATATTATATTAACATTTCTACATAACAAAAATCACTAGCTAATGACAAAAATATTTAAAGCAACATTTCTCCAATAAAATTTCAGTATGTCTCCAAATAAACATTCCAATGGCATTCATTTTAGAGAAATGTGTCCACTGTGGCTGTACTGTGAAGATTTATCCTCCTTGCCAACCCCAATTCCACTCCTGCACCTCATTTTTGGGCTAGCACCAAGTTATAAGACAAGCAAAAAGTTCTGAAATAATCTTTGTTTCTGTTTATACAATATGAATATGGTGAACAAGAATTATTTGACTATATATACAGAGATGAAATAAAAAACTTAAGTTTTTTTTTTTTTTTTTTACTTTTTAAATACATGTATTAGAAATGTTTTTAGCCAAGAAGAGCTAGAAAAACAAACACTGGATGTCTTGCCCAGAATATAAAAGTAAGCAGAAAGACCAATAAATAATAGAAAAACTGTATTATACTGAAATTTTAAAAATTTTAATTCTCCTTATAACTCTTTTGCTCACTGTTAATTATGATAATTATGATGTGTTTATGGATATCCAAAGTCAAAGAAGAGTACATGGGTTATAAAGTGATGCTTTTTTAGGTAGATGGAGTCTATTTTATTGTGTTTGTATCTCTTAGTGATGGTAACTGAGAGGGGTGAGACAAAAAAGGTGGATATTTTGTCTCATTAGTCCTTTTCACCACTAAAAGTCTATGTTTCAGTAATTATAAACAATATTCTTAAGAAAAGAACATTAATTTAGATATCTATCTAGATATTGGGTCAAAAAGCAAAAAAAAACAAAAACAAAAACCTACCCTCCAGTAGTATTAGAAAGAAGGAGAGGGTGATTTTTTTTAAATTGTACACACTTTGTGATATATCTTATATTTTCCTTTGTTTTTATTTAACTGATTTTTATCAATGAGATCACAGATCCATTTCTTTATCACTAATCTAATAAGTTCACATATATTGTCTTATTAACAAGACTGTTAGAAGGGAAGACATGACACTAGACCCAGCTTTATCAAAAAATTGCCATGTTAATGTATGTGCATCATTCTCTGACCCTTTCTTATTATGAAATACCTGGTCTATAACTTGAGAGACCTGTGATAAAGTATTTCTAAGTTACTCTCAATTCTGAGACTATGACTTCTTTTGCTATTATCGCTAATGCCTCATCAATATTCAAATGAAATTTACTGAATTAATAGATCATTCAATTTATTCTTTTTCTCATTTCATGGCTCTTATTCATCTGATAACTGCTAATCCTCAATTTTTTCATCTCTTAGGTAGAGTTCACCTGAAATTCATATGGATGTAAGAATAAGATCAAAGTTGACCAACTACATTTTGGTCTAAATATCTCAACTTAAGAACACATCTTAATCAATCACAGATTTTATTTTTAAATGTATTTATTTATTTATAACAAATGCAAAATAAGAAAAAAAAACAAAATAGAAAAAGAAGGAAAAATTTAAAAAAAATTGTCATGTACACAACAGAATATCAGGGATGATTCAAAATACAGAACCATATATCTCTATATAAAGTACACACACACACACACACACACACACACACACACACACACATATATATATATATATATATATATATATATATATATATATATATACAGTAATAGAAGTAATTGTATTCATTACTGTCTATATTTTCTTTGTTTTGGGGTTTTCTTTTGTTCTCTTCTGTACACTTTTGACTTTGTTCTTTTTCCCTTTTCCTCTCATCACCTCCTCCAAGCAAGCTACAATTAAGCACAGATATATTTATGTGTATACACACATATATGTGCACATTTACACACATCTACACAGACATTTACACACATATACACATACATGAACATATATTAAAAACAATATTACTATGGCTGATATATAAAGTAGATTTCTCTCTTGATTGAATGTTTTTTGAGTTCAATTTTGTCTTGAGATCAACGATTACTATCATGATCATTGTTATTGTGTTTGTGTATATCTATTTCCTATCTCTGCTAACTATTTAACTTTACATTATTTCTACATGTTAACTTGCCTTGCTATTACTTAAACTTCCTGCTGCCCCCACAGTGGATTGCTCTTTTATCTGTTCTCCCCACCTTTTCCCTCTCTCTTTACCCATTCTCCACTCTATCCCACTCCTGTTAATCTAAACACACTTCTGTACTTCACTTTACCTTATTCCCTCACCTCTTATTTCTTTACATATTTTGGAGGGGTATTATACCTTATTTGGAATAGATGATAGATAGATAGATAGATAGATAGATAGATAGATAGATAGATAGATAGATAGATGGATCAATGGATGTGTTGTTTCCTTTTAAAACCCATTCGTGATGTAGGTTTTCAGAACTACTAGACCCATCTCCTCCATCTAATTCCTCTGTGTTGATTCTTCCTCTGAACCTCATTTGAATAGCATAATTACTATTTTTATCTTTTCCTAGACAGTTTTGCTTTTTAAATCAGATCATACTCAGCTCTGCCCCAAAACTTCTTTTGGACTACCCAATTACTAATGTCAATCTTAGACATATGTTTGACTTTTTCACATATAAACTATTTGTAGTTCCAGCATTTTAAAGTTTTGTTTTCTTGTTTTTGTTGCTTGTAAAATTTTCTCTTTGATCTGGGAGTTTTAAATTTTAACAATTATGTTCCTATGTATTTTCCTTGTAGGATCTTTTTGAGGTGATAATTGCGTGATTTTTTTCTGTCTCTACTTTACCCTCTTTTTCTATCACTTGAGGACAATTTTTTTTATTTCCTTTATTATTTTGTCAAGGGTTGTTTGTCAGTTTTTTTTGGTAAGAGGGGTTGGTTATAGCTTTTAGGTAATCCAATTATTTTTATGCTTTGTTCTTCTTGATCTGTTCTCTGTGGTTTTTCTAAAGAGATGTCTCACATTCTCTTCTATTTTTTCATTCTTTATATTTTATTATTTCTTGGTTTATGATAACTTCACTAGCTTCCCCTTGCCCAATTCTGATTTTCTAAGAGTCATTTTTTGCTTTAAGAGTCTGAATCTCCTTTCTTAGTTGGTTGACTTTAATTTTCTTGTTCTTCTTGGATTTTTCTTTTCTTTTTTTCTTTTTTTAGTTTTTCCTCAATCTCATTAGATTTTTTTTTATTCTTCTACGAATTCTTTTTGGACAGGTAACCATTTAACATTACACTTTGGGATAGAAAAGGCATTTTCTTTTAACTTCAATATCCTCCTCTGAAGATGAACCCCAGTCTTTCCTATTCTCTTAGTAAACTTCTACAATTGGATTCTTTCTCTTTTTCCTGCTCACATATTTTTTTTAAATCAGAACTTATTAGTTGTAATCACCTTTAGTTTTAGAGTGAGAGGGATGGTGCTTCTGGCTTCATTTCAGTTCTCCTCTCTTGAGAGGAAACTAAGATCTTCACCCAACTACAAGTGCACTAAGCCAGCAACTACCCTATTCCATTACATTGGCTTCTTCTTTCCAAGAACTATGATCTCAACAGCACAGCTGGGGCTGGGCTTCCTTATCAGCTGAGGTGCCCTTAATCTTCCCAGACTTGGATCTCTGGCTCCCAGAATTCCAGAAACATGCATTGTTGTTCCTCATCATTCTATCTCAAGGGAGAATGTATTGGGAGGTAAAGCTATTAAGAAGGTAAAATTCCTGTGGTTAGGCCTGAGGCTACCTCTGAACTCACCTAACCCCAGGATTCTCACTTGCTGTTTCAACAGAACTAGGCTAGAGCAGTTTACACTTCACTGAGGTTAAACTTCTGTCCTGGCATCTTTCTTTAGGTCTTCTCAGGTTATCCCAGGAGAACCTCTGTTCTGCCCCAAGTTTTATTTGGTTTTTATTCATCTACATTCATCTTGAGGCACAATTTTATTTTATTTGTGGGGAAAATCTGGAAAGCTTCAAAATCTCTCATCTTCCCAGAATGTTAAAATCATAGACTCTAAACTAAGAAAAATATTTTGAATTGTAAAGATGCTATACTTCAACAAATTTATTCAGATTAACTCAGGAAATTTGGACAAATTATCAAGCTATAAGAAGTCATTTAGAACTAATCATTCCATATTATTGTTCTATAAAAAACAACCAGCAGGATGATTTCAGAGAGGCCTGGAGAGACTTGTATGGACTGATGCTGAGCGAAATGAGCAGAACCAGGAGATCATTATACACAGCAACAATAATACTATATGATGATCAATTCTGATAGACATGAAACAATGAAATGTTTCAAACCAGTTCCAATCGTTCGGTGAAGAAAGCCATATACAGACACTCAACATCCCCTAGCTGTGTGACCTTGGGCAAGTCACTTAACCCCAACTGCCTCAGCAAAAAGCAAAAAAAAAAAAAGAAGAAGAAAGCCATATACACCCAGAGAGAGGGATATGAAATATGGACCGTAACATAACATTTCCATGCTCTCTATTGATGTTTGCTTGCATTGTGTTTCCTTTCTCTGATACTTTTTGTTCATGTAGATACGATTTTTCTTGCACAACAATGATAAGTGTGGAAATTGTTATACATATATTTGATTTGTCAAGTATTTTAATATAATTAACATGTAGTAGATTTCCTGCCATCTAGGGGAGGGTGGAGATTAGGGGGGAAAAATTTGTAACAGAAAGCTTTGTAAGCATCAATGTTGAAGAATTACCCATACATATGTTTTGCAAATAAAAAATTAAAAAAAAACTAATCATTCCAGAAATTGGATTATGAACAACATTCTAGCCGTACTGTTTTTCTGTACTAGAGATGTTTTCAAAATTCTTTGCAAATTTTAAAGTGCTTTATAAATGCACCCCATAATCCTTAGGGCAAGAAAGAGTTTTGTTCTAGGACCCAAAATTCATCTGTGAGAGTGGGAATTAGGATAAGAATCCTTGGGTTAAATGAATAACATGGAAAGAGAATTACTGAGATATTAATAGCTCCCTCATCTCCTCAGAGGATTTTGAAGGGATGAGATTTGTCAGATGGTTTGTCAAAGTGAGTAGTTCTTTTGTAGTACTGATATTTACATAGTGAGAAATGCACTTTTCAAAATCCTTAGGTGATCTAACCCAGTGAGCCTTGCACATGTATAGCCCCAATTTGCTTAGTCTAGGAAGTTCATCCTACTCACTCTTAATACTGTCCCTATACTCTATTTCCTGGTTTCCTTTTTTTTTTCCTTTCTGAAGATCACAGATATCTGCATAATAGGCTTAGTGTGGAGGAAGAGTAAAAGTGATGGTAAAGCTGTCTCTTTCTCTTTGAAATGCTGAACCTTGCTATTAATGAAATGAAAATGATAAGAAAAAAGAAAAATCTAATTTGAAGTACAGAGATTTTGACACCAGCTAAAGCTCACTAGGGGCAACTTTAACTTTCTCTCAGTCTGACATTTGTAAAGTTTTACATTTATGAATTCATGCTAAACCCTTCTCTTGGACAGATATTTCCCTTTTGGAATTATCTTGCCATTTTTGTATTACCATATTGTTCTACATTCTCATGCTGCTCTATTCAGCCTTTTTTCCCCCTGAATTCCTAAAATATTCATTGTTGTTCCTCATCATTCTCTCTCAAAGGAGAATGTATAGGGAGGAAAAAATGTACTGAGTTTCAGTTTATAAAATGCCATCTGGATGAAAAGTTTTTTTGTTTTTTTAAAGGCTGCTTCTCCTTCAAATGTTATATGACACCAAATATTTATACAATCAAAAACATCTGACTGACTGTTAATCATATTTTTTTCATTCTTTTAGTTGGAATTTTCAGCATAACTTTAAACCTGACCTGAGATAAATTTTTGTCTCATCTCCTAAGAGTTGATTCAGTTAAAATTGGAAGAATGTAAAACAATACATTAAAGACTTAGAGCTAAAAGTAATCTTGGAGGAGAGTCATTTAGTCTAACTTTACTTTTAATATTTCTGAGGATCAGAAGGTTAATCAACTTTACTCAATATTACACAACTATTTAACAGCAAGGTAAGAACTAGAATCCAACCATTCCAGTTATCTATTACACCATGATGTCTGTTTCCTGAATGTTGAAAAGATTGTTTTACTTTATTTTGTTAATGTTTAGTAGTATTCATTCAATAAGTATTTAATAAGCACCTACTATGTACAATGCAAGATGTTAGGAATACAAAGTTACAAATGAAGCAATTCCTGCTTTCCAGGAAGAATTTTATTGAGGGAGAATGATGTACACAAATAAACCTATTTCAAAGAAGGAAGGAAGGAAATAAGAAAGGGAGGAAATAATGGAGGAAAAGAAGAAGGGAGGGAGGAAATCAGGGAAGAAAAGAAATATACAGGAGTGAGGGAGAATACAGTTTAAGTTGTTACTAGGGCAGCTAAAGTTGGAATTTTTTCTCTTTTTAATAAATCTATAAATGTTTACTCAGAAAAACATCTTCACAATGTATAATAAATGTTCCAGGTGGGACAAGGAAAGGGAGGGTATTGGTTAGAGACATTTTGAAATGATGCTTCATTAATAAAGATTCTTCTATTCTTTCTAGTATTAGGACCATATAATATGGAAACCTTAATATTTCAGAAGATATGCTTAGCCTGCCTTTTTTTAACTTGAAACAAAGACATATTTCATTCTAGTCCCTATTCTAAAAAAAATATGAGTTTTATCCTTAAAGATTATTTGCATTCATTTAAGTTTCTTCCACCTGGAACATCACTGCTTAACTTGGGTTTCAAATTATATTCTTTCTGCCCCTGTTCCAGATTTCTTATCTTTTACTCTGAATCCTGTATCCCATGTCAGCCTACCTAATAGGCATATACTTATGCTCATCTGGAAGAAAAAGAAAACATAATTGATCAATTATAAATGAAGAAATATTGTAATTATTTTTTAAAGGTGAATGAATGTGTCAGAAGTCCAACACAACAATTTAAAGATTAATTTATTGTTATTGTAATCTATTAAAGTAAACGGGAAGGAAGGAAGATCCCTTTGTTTTGTTATTTTTTCACAGACATTTTCTTACTTTTGCTTACTTCCACTGAGCATTGCCAAGTACAGTTTGTGAAGCAGTAATAGGGAGCTGGAAAATTACTGCTATTCAGAACTCTTTGTTCAGGGAAGTAGGCAATATTAAGAGCAACTGAGATCCGGTTGATGCTATAATTTAGGAGGCCCACTGGAAATTGACAAAATCAAGATGCAAATGTCCATGTGCAAAATGCAAGGGCCAAAATAAAGGATCAAATCAAAAACACAAAATAGAGAGTGCAAATACTTGCCATTTGTGGAATGATGCAGAATACCGAAAATAACCAGTTTTATGTATTTTGAAAATATAAGATCCTGTAGGAACAATTTTTAATGCCCTTTGAAGCAGCATATGATATAACACTATCTGATGACTTTTTCTTCATTTTTTTCTCTTTCCTATTTTGAATTTAAAGTCTTTTTATTTGCTCTTCCTCTCTCAACCAAGCTCTATTCAACTGAGACCATCTTTACCTTCTATCAACTATATGCATTCACTCTAGATCTATGTGGCTTTTTGCAGAATTACAGAGATACAGAAGAAAAAGTCTGATCAGGCTCAGATCATTTGGATTCTAATCCTGATGGCCACTTTTCTTTTGTATGACCTCAAGCAACTGATTTGAATTCTTTAGTCTCAGTATCTTCATTGGTAAAATAGAAATGGAATAGAAGTTACCACTATTACTTCTAATATACCTTCTAATATACCTTTAATGTAACTTCTAATTCTATTAATTCTAGTCTGTGAGTTCTATCAATGTATGAGCTTTCCAAATATTATTCTTGTTCTAAAATGATAATAATAGCTAGTTTTTGTGTAGGACTTTATAATTTATTGATCCAAATAACAATCCTCAAAGGTAGATTCCACTATTATCCCCACTTTACAGATAGAGAAACTGAGGCAAACAGAAGATCACATAGTAATTAAGTATCTGAGGACCAATTTAAATTCAAATTTTCCTGACTCCAGTCCTAGTGCTATATCTACTGCAAGGATAGACCTTCAACATGACCTTCTATCTGAAGTTTAGACCTAATATTCTGTTGACTGTGAGAAAGGAACAGCATTTGGAGCAATGAATTCAGCAGCTGGAGGATATGGAAACAACGTAAACACTTAGAGCTAAATTAAAATAATTTTCATTTCTAAGACAAGCATCATATAGGAGAAGAAAATAAGGATAGTTTGTGGCCTATTATCATTTGAAGAAGTAGTCATAGAGAAAAAAATCACAAAATATTTGAAGCATAATGTTATTCATCTCTAGAATGTTCATCAATAATTTGTTAATGTCATTGCTTTCAAGATAGTGGCTTAAAATCATGCAATTGCAGAAAGCAAATTCTGACTCAATGGGATGACAGACTTTCTAACAATTAGAGCTGATTAAGATTAAAATGAATTTCTCAGGATTTCTCCATAAACAAAGGATTCACTGTCCTCTAGAGTAGCTTCTATAATATTATTGGGAGGAAGGGGATGAAGGGAGGTAAATACATAATGATATATGTGTATGAGGCCCTGATGCTGGTTTTATCATAGATAAATCATACTATGCATATTCCCCAGTGTGATTGATAGCAGGGAGGGCACATATGATAGAAGAGCATAGATGTTCACATTTCAAACAATTGATAGTTACATAGCTAACACCCCTAGTATCTGGAGGCTTGCAAAACATACTGACACAAGATAACAAAAATAATCCAGTACCTATTTATTTCCAGTGTAAAAAAAATCTAGTATTAATTTCTCAAATTACAATTAAGAGGTCTAGCACTGCTCTTTGTCATATGCTGTGATGGAGTGCTGGATAGACACTTCACTTGATACAACTCTGAAAGAATCATAGGATAATTATATTTTTTAAAAATAAAATAGCCTCATTTATGAAATTATGCTATTTTTAGCCTTCCATTTAGGGTTTTTAACTTATTGCTGAAGGGCTTCAGGAAGATACTAGAAGAACAGTAGTCAAAAATGTTGCAGAAAAGATTCCTGTTTAAGTGCAGGTTGGATTAGGGGGTGTCTTAAGTGCCTTCCAGTTCAAAGCACTATAAAAACTTTTTAGACCAAAGTGATAATTCCTATCCTTCAGGAAAAGGACCTTTTGATCTTTATGGCCGGGAAGTAGTTTGGGGTGGGAATGGGGATATTTTATAATTTTTTGTTTAGCCCTTAAAAGTATGAACTTAAACTATGCACAAAATATGGCAGTTCTCGTAATTTTAATATATGTGTTCATTTTTTACTATTTTGGTCATGCTTTTTATATTCTCAGGTACATCTTAATATTTTGAAATCTCTATCATTAGCACTGATTTTTTGCTATGTGCAGTTTTTCTCCCCTTCTTTCCTCTTCTTATTCATCATCCTAAAATGGCTTACTTAAGCCAGTTAGCCATGACACTGAAAATAGAGCATGAAAATGCCTGCCTTCCAGCACAAATGAATACACACTTGCTGAATTATTCCTGGCCTATATTTATGCACTAACCCCACATTTAGTCTTTGCTTCAAAAGGTCAGGTTCTAGTTTGGAGCTGGGAGATGAGAAACTACAGTCATTGAAGAAGAAATGATAATAAAGCTGTTTGAATCAACTTCTGCAGCTGACTACATCTACATTAGGCTGGACTAGGGTCATTAATCCCTTGCAGTCAGGAAGAGTAAATTAACTCATCTCAAAAATATTTGGTAAGCCTATTCTATTTCATATTAGCAACACCTTTTATAAGTGGTTGTGTATGTACACATGCATATCTGCACGCACACACACACACACACACACATACACACATGCACCCCTTTAAACATACTTGGAGGAGCAGAAAGAGCAGTATATTCCCCTCCTGAGGTTTTTGTTCCTTTTGAAAAATATTAAGATAACCCCAATCAAAACTTTTTCCACTTAATTAAGGGAACATTTGTCATTGCTTTGCAACTTTCATTATAATGAATAAGGACAGATGAGCATAGGAAGGTTGGTATTAGATCTACTGAAATATCCTTGTTTGAAAACAGAAAAACTGAATTAAAGAGGTTTTTATTATTATTTTATTTTGGTGATGTCATATAATGTTAGCATCGAATAGCTATAACACGGTTCTCATTGCTAAAAAGCAAAGGTTGCAAGATTTGGACTTAAAAGCTGCCTGTACATTTTTCCTGTAAAGCGTTTAAAAGTAAATAAACAAAAGCAAATCTCAATAGAATACTGATATTTTTAGAGTAGATTTACTGGACAAGACCTATGCATCTACAAAAGACTTTTAATTTTACCTTGTTTTGGAATCTGGTTTCCTATATAATCTTCTTTTTATTGAGAACTTCAACCATGTCTACTCCATCAATTATCAGCAAGAGTGGGGATCCTGAGTTCTCTTAAAGTTGATAAATAATTTATAGCTATAGGTTGCTAGTTAGGTGTTACAATTGACTGTGTTCCAATTTTGAATTCAAGAAGACTAATCTTCATGGGTTTAAATATGACTTTAGACAAGTTTAGTATCTCCACTCCACTGTATGACCTTAAATAAAGCAAACCATTTCATATCACTAGCCAATTTCTTCACTGCAAAATGAGGATCAAAACAATATTTGCACTATCTACCTCAGCAGATTGTTGTGAGAAAATGTTTATAATTTGCTTTGAAGCTTCCATCACCATAAACTACTATCGTTCAGTGAAAAAAAATTCATGGGCTTAACAATCTTAACATTTTAATAACAGTTACCAAATAACATGAATCTATTTATAATATGTTATATAGTGAGAAAAACACATAGAGTTCAAAAATCTATACTCAAATCTAGTCTTTTCTATTTACTATTTGTGTGGTCTTGACCAAACTATTTAATTTCACATAAGAGATGATTTCTAAGAGCATTTTCATTGTGAAAAGTACACAAATCTATCATTCTATTGCTTAAGTACAGCTACTTTAATCTATTGAGTACTGGAATGGGAGAAAATACAGTAATTTTTAAGAGTATTACTTATGCTCTAATCTCAGGTTGTCAAAAGACTGGAGAAATCATTTCTCAGGCTATAAATGCTAAAGGAAGATGTCAAGAAAAAGGAAAGCTAAGAAGTATATTTTGATTTCAAAAGAAATTATTTCACTCACCAGTTACTGTAAGCTCTTTGGTTTAGATTTGGATTCCTGGATATTAAGTAACAGAAGTCATATCTCTAATCCACTAACAGGGTTTCATTCAGGAGTTTTGTCAAAACAGCTAGCACCATTCAAAGTTCTTTCCTCAAGTGATCACAAATATGGATCAAAGAAGATGAGATTTCTTGATAGAAAATAATAATTAAAATGGCAAAGTTCTCTCATTAGTTTGGTGTATTTGAAATTCATTGATTCATTTCTAAGTTTTTGTTTTTTCTTATTTTCCAATGGTCTTTTTTTCTGTTAATCCAATAAAAAAGTCAAAAAAGCGTGGAAGCAGTTATCTTTATACCCCAATCAAAAAAGTCCTTTGCAAGAAAAACAGGAAATTTTGTGGGGGATAGGATCTGAAAATGAAGAGAGTAAATAAGTTGCCTAAGCTCATTTTTCTACAAAAGTAAAGTAATCAATTATCTTCTTGAGTGTGCTTTGGGGTGGGCTTTGGGGTGAGAGATGCAATATATGTGGAAGTAACTGAATATTTCCCCCAACCCTCACCCATGGAAAAGGCACCACTTTAAGAAATATTAACACCACAATTCTAATTTATATTAGCAGCAGTAAGGTTCCTCTATTTGTGGTATATTCTGTAATTTTTTTTCATCTCCAAAATGGAAATAATTGAAATGAAATAGAAATGAAACCACAGAAAATAATGATCCTTGTTGTAATAAAGTCTCATTGATTTTTTAATCCACATCCTCACTTTAATATATTAAAGGTGTATACTCTAATTTTTCATGTCTAATCAAATGAAGAATATTCACATTAACCCCCATGTAAGTTTTTTAGACTGTGGTTAGATACATCCACCATTATTTGTTACTTACCTGCCTATATAAGCAACACCACCATCCTTATTAAAAGGCTTTTACTTTTGAGATCAAATCCTTTGACTGAAGGGATGGCTGCTATTTGCATTATTTTAGTTCTTTGTGTGAAAAAAAATGTAAAATAAGAAAAGTGTTTTGGTTGTTAATGAGCTCCCATAAGACACTAAAAGAACAAGAAAAGTGGCATTTAGCAAGAAGGACTTAGGAAAACTTACAAAAGTATTCTTCAGTATGAAAAGGCATGAATGGGTCATCATTTGCATCAGTGGAAGAAAATATAATAAAAAGAATACTGGCTCTGAAGTCAGATAACCTGGTTTTGTTTATATGCATATGTGCCACTTACCACCTGAGGGACCTATGTCACTTAACCTTTTTTGAGACAGCCCAGGTGAGAAAATACAGGACAGCCAACAATAATTTGGATTTTGAGAGCATTTATTAGCCGGAGGGTAACTGACCTCCCTAGACAGGCTAGTACAGATCAGTCCGGAGCCTTGGGAGGGGCACACCTTTAAATACTTTGCTACTCCCTTGATTACATTTGACATTAAACATTGACTTCCTACTTACAATAGGGTGATAATAGGATGTGGTCTGGGTCAGGGTAAACTGGCATTGTTAGTCAAACACTTCTCGGACCCTTGTTAGTCTAGCACTTCTCGGACCCTTGCTGAGCAAACACTTCTCAGGAAGTCAAAGGCCCCTTGACCCGGAGAGGGGGACTCAGTCTTTTGTCCATTTCACTCCCCCCTTTTTATTGTCATACCTGTGACTCATCTGAAGGCAACAGGGAGTAAGTCATCTTGGGGGTGAAAAGTTTGAAGGTCTATATTTGGTCTTGAACATAAGAGGAGAGACACTCAATTGCACAGGGAGCTATGAGAAGGAGGAGGAATAAGAGGACTGGGCCTGTGATTCCTGAAAGAAGGGTGGTCAGCCAGGGGGACCAATTATAGAGAAACTAAAATAAAACTAGAAAAAAGTACAAGGACCTATGGTGAGGGAAAGTCTCTCCCTGATAGCCCCAGAGCTGTTAACAGCCTTCCATAGTCCTCCCTGTTGCAAGCTTGTCAGGTCCTCTGGGCTGCACGGGCCATCAGAGACCAAGGGGGAAGGGTGAGACCCAAAGTTGTTCCATCTGTCCTTGCCCAGAACAGACAGGCTAAAATGCTGCCACAGATCAGAGTGTCAGAGTGTACACTGTGTCAGACCACTGAGGCAGGCACCTACGAACTCAGAGGCATAATAAGCAAACTGCAATATAGGATGCTGAAATGCTAAGTAACTAGAGTTACAGGACTGGAGAGGAGGATCAGAGAGACTGCCAGGAATCAGAAAATGGCCCCACAAAATGAGTCTGCCAGGGCCATTCCAAAAGAATAAGGGGGTTAAAAGTTAAAGCAGAACCAGCAATCACAGACCATTTGGGGTTTAAATAATAAACCAAGCAGGCAGAAAAAAAGAAAGAAAGAAAAATGGACTGCTGAAAGGGCTTCCATTTAAACTGGTGGGTTGGGGATGGGGCAGAAGCGCCTAAAGCCAAATGAATAGGAAACTAGGGGCACTCACTAGTGGTTCCCATTCTTTCAAGTATTTTGGGGGAAAATCTACTAGCTTTCCTGCTTATTATTTCTCATTCCTCCCCCCCCCCGCTTTTTTTTTTCCACCGAAGGAATCATCCAAGGAAGAGTAAATAGGGATCTAGCTGTCAAGTTCAGATCACATAAGAGACTAGTATAGAAAGGATTTTCCACTCTGGAACTCAAGATCCCTTAAACAATTACATATCCTGATACATGGTGATCAATTAGACAATGCAAAATCTTCAACTACCCTCAGTTCTCCTTCTTTCACAGATTTCTTATCCCAACTTACCCCAACATATCCTCCACTAGGGCATCTATAACCCAGGCTTTCAGGCTGATCTCTCCCCAGTATTAACTGTGAATCATCCTCCACCATTTAGAACCAACATTCACATCAGTGGAAGCTTTCAGGAGCCACTTCTGAACTTAGCTAAATCTTGAACTCTAATTATTGATTATTGCATAAGCAAGCAGGAGACAGGATATTGGTCCTCAGAACAATGAGCAGGAATCAGAGATCGGGTCCCACCAACTCCCACTATCTGTCTTGGAAACCCAGTTATCAAACACCAGATTGGCATCTGGCAGCCATAGAACTCCAGCATCATGGAGGCCTTGAGGCCTTAGGGCCCTTGTCACATGATTTCCATTTTAAGCAGTCCAGACCCAGACTCGTTTGAGACAAAAGGACGAAGGTCTCATCTTCTGGAGCTGCTTCAGGCTGACAAGGGGTATAGCTAGATCCAGTGGGGTCTGACTGAAGAAGGCAGATAGCTGGTGCTCATGGTGGCTGCAGCCGGTGCTGAGTGTCAGAATCAGGTCTCAGGTAACTTCAGGTTGACCAAGTGGTTGGAATTTTCATCACTCAGAGTCTGGAAGAAGCAACTCTCACAAATACATTAAAAACATACGAGGACTAAAACTGAGCAAAAGAGAATATACAAAAGTGACCAGAAACTAGAAACCCATCCACAAGAGGCCTGAGGGGGGATGAGGCTATCACAAATGCCTCTTGTCCAAATAACCTTCCCTAGGATAAATACCAAAAACGTTTTCCCAAAAATACTACTTTTCTTTCCTCAAAGGAATAGGTGTAATGGGCAAAACATTGTGCCCCTCAGTGAGTATGATCTCTTCTAGAAAAAAGCCCTAAATTCTCACAAAGAAAAGTTTTCACACAACTAGTACAGATGTTAACTCAACAAAAAGCAGTTTGAAGCCTCTGCAAGAGGCCCACTTGCCGGCCTTTCAGAATTTACTTGCCTGGGAGCTATATGAGGGAATGCAGGAGTTAGGTTAGTGATTAAAGTTGCTACAATCCTGGGCAAACAATCAGCAATATGGGCAACTGATCTGTAAGCCTATTCCCCCTCACCTAAAGGGACTCCCCTTCATTTAAAAGAAACAACAGAAACCTCTCTAGGTTCATGGATAGCTGGCAGTAATCATTTTCTTTTCATTGAATTGTTGGCTATCAAAAAGCCCCTTTCTTTCCATATAGCACCCATAATTATGCAAAACATGAAAAACGCATTTGAAGTTAATATAAATCTTTGATAAGTAAGCAAAGGGGTCTACGATTGGGGTCCAGAGATCATGATAACCTAGCCCTGCCTTCCATCAACATACAATGTAAAAAAAAAAAAATGTTATAGCAGCAAGCAGAGAATCCTACAGAACTGGACTGCTCAATTTCCCTATGTATAAATTAAGACATTCAGAAGAGGCAGTCCTTGAGCACCTTTCCAGATCCCTTCTATTAGTTTTTGAACCTATGAATATTAAGGTAGAAATTCCAGATAGGATAAAGTACTGATATGAATCCCTGCTCTTTACTAACAAGAATCATGTGTAAAAAATATGAGTTTGAAGGTCTCCATAAAATTATCTCCAAATGTAGGTGATGGAAAGGTTGTATTGATTAAAGAATTTGTGCTTTTTTACTAATGGAAGGGAAAGAGAACTCTTCAATCTCACCTACTTCCATATCCACTATTTGTATATATGTACAATTCATAAAGCATTAGAGCCAGAAGGACCTGAGTTCAAACATGGCCTCAAATACTTGCAATTGCATGACTTTGGGCAAATCTCTTAGCTATTTTTGCCTCAGTTGTAAAATGGAAATAATAATAATACCTTCTTTACATGATTTTTATAAGGATCAAATAAAGAATTATTTGTTTAATAAATTAATTGCTTATTAATTAGTATTTAATTAATTAACTACAAAAGACATAATAAGGAAGATACACTCTATATCCAGAAAAAGAACTGAAATATAGAAACATATATATATATATATATATATATATGTATATATGTATACATATATATATATATAAAAGACACAGTAAGTTGAACATAATAAATTTTCAGTTTCATGTGCAATCATCTTTTTTATTATAGTATGTTATGGAAATGCTTGTTTTATTCAATAAATTAATATTAAAATAATTTAAAAAAAAGAAAAATTACTTTTTTTTTAAAGAGGCAATTGGGATTGGGACTAACCCAGAGTCACACAACTTGTAAGTATTAAGTGTCTGAGTCTGGATTTGAACACGGGTCCTCCTGACTTTAGGGCCAGTGTAAAAAAAGAAAGAAAGAAAGAAATGAAAGCTCCCCCAAAAAGGAAAGAAAAAAAAAGTGCTTAGGGACAATGCTTAGCACATAGAGAGTGCTATATAGATGCTTATTCCTTTCTCGTTGTAACATCACACTGTACTTCCTCTTGGGATTCTCTCAGGATAATGGGAATAATTCTCAACTCTACACCTTGCAGTTTAGGTTTGCAAATGTGTTAGACAAGTTCAAGAAAGTGCTTACAACAAGAACTCTGAAAATGAATCAATGGATAGAGTTTGATTCTACTGGGAAAAGGCCTGAAAATAAAATAGGGCAAAGAAAAAAGATGATTTTAATTCTTTCCTTAATAGAAAGTGCACACTTGGTCAGAATTACTCAAATATAGTACCATTTTCTTTTACTTGTTCAAAATTAATAGTGGCCACCTTTTACAAAGTTGATTTTCTTTTGGGGTTAAACATTACAAAGTCTTTAGATAGACTATTGATAGAATATTGCAACTTAAAGGACAGTTTGAGGTCCTCCAATTACTTCATTTTAAAGATAAAGAAATTTATGAGCAGACAAGATCCCACAATGAATCATAGAGCCAAGATTCTTGACTAGAAATCCATTGCTCTTTCCACTATATCATACACTCATAAGGAAGTTGGAGCCATGAAACATGATCTCATACTGCCTAATTAAAACAGCTTCCCAGAATGATAAAAAAAAAATAGAAGCTTTGGTAGGATGAAGGGAATAGAGGTGTGTCTAATAAAAGTAAATAAAAATCAATTGGGCACATAAAAGTTTGGGAAATTTTCATCATGTTGTCTAGATCCCCTTTCCCACTTGTCTTATATGGTAACAAAATCATAAAATGGGAGTCAGAGTTGGAAAGGAGTTCAGGTATTCAACAAATGCCTGAATATGATTCTAGCCTAGGACACCACTCCATTCCAATATAATGTGTTAGTTACAGGAAACCATTCTGGGCAGTTGTAATACAAATGTAAATTAATTTTAAGGTTATTGACCTCAAAGAACTTAAATGTTTTGAGGATCACCTGTAAAATGATAAGCATATATACAATATGAGTAGGAAAAGAGGACAAATATACTCAAATAAATAAATATGGGAATCAAAACTTTAAAAAATAACCTCAGAATTATCAAAAATAGAGTTAAGGAAGGAGTACATTTCAGATAGAGTGGACAGCCTGAGAAAAGGCAAAACCAAGAAGAAAGAATATTTAGTCCCCTAGAGCTGAAATGGCTCTCTTTTTACCACCACTTTTAGAATTCTTACTTTCCTTCAAATCTCAGTTTACATGCCATATTTTACCAGAGATTTCCTCCCCCATGCCATCCTTAAACAAGAATCTATCCCCCAATTACTCTGTATTTATTTTATTTGTAATTATAAAAGTATGTTTCTCTTTCTCATAGACAATTACCATCTTTAATCTCATTCCCAGTCACAACTTCTCAACTAACCTTCAATTTCACATCTCCAGCAACCTATTAGACATCTCAAACTGGATGTCCTGAAGAAATCTTAAACTCAATCTATCCAAAACTGAATTCATTATCTTTTCCCCAAATTTCTCCCTACTTCCAAACTTTCTTATTACTGTCAAGAGCACCAGCCATCACCCAGGTTTTCAACCTAGGAGTCATTGTCAGCTCTTCTTTCTCTCCCACACCCCCACTTGCAACATCATATGTAAACTATTGCTCAATAATCTGTCTATCACAAATCTCAGCCCATTATAATACATCCTCCACTCAGCTGACAAAGTGAACTTCATGAAATGTGACACTGATCATGTTGCACACACGGACAAATATACATTAAATTCTATTGGCTATGCAGAAATAAGAATAAATTTAAAATTAGTTACCTCTAGGAATAAAGATAAAATCCTCTTTGGGGTACTTAAAACTCTTCATAATCTGCCCTCTCCATCTTTCTAGTTTTGTTGCAATTTACCCCAACCCCCACACATAAACTCTTTAGTGACACTAGTCTACTTGCTGTTCTTCAAATAAGACATTCCAGCTCCCAATTTCTGGCCATCTTACATGCTGTTTCCTATGTATGGAATGATCTCTTTCCTCATGTTCACCCTTTGACTTCAAATCCCTTCTAAAATCACATTGTCTACAGGAAGCTTTTGCCCAATTCTCCTTAATTCTAGTGCCTTTTCTTTGTTAATCACAACAAATTTATCCTGCATATAGCTTGCTTTGTACAAGCTAATTATTTACCTGTTATTTCCCCCCTTAGATTGTGAGCTCCTTGAGAACAAGGACTATCTTTTACTTTTCTTTGAATCCCCAGTGCTTGGCATATTTCTCGTCACAAAGTAGGTGTTTTATTAATGTTTATTGATTGACTGGCTATTTCTAAACCTTGAGGTCATGAACAGGCAGATATAATTCAATTAGGAAAGTAAATATTTCTAATTTTGAAATACTCAAATCTTCAAGATATATATTTGTCAGGGGCAGGGATGATGAAGGCAAAGGTGACCTAGAGAAGGGGCAGTACAGAAGAAAAGGTCTATCAAGCAGATGGAGGGAGTGTTGGCTAGAACGTAGCTTGTTGGACAGAAAATTACTATTAGAAAAGCCAGCGTTTTATCTGGACTAGTAGCAGAAGATGAAGAGAATTTTCAATGCTATTTTTTTCTCTCAATTATTTTAGATACGGAAAGGTTTATTACCCCGGCAAAGAACTGAGGTGTGATAGAGGACTTGCCGGACTAGAATTCTAATGATGAACAGATAAAGAGATTGGTTGAAAGGGCAGATGCTATTCCTGAGCACAGTGCTTTGACAGACCACACATTTACCTTTGCTTAATAGGAGGCAAATGGAAAGACACAATGTGGCCCATTGAATGGAGCATCCACCTGGAGTAATTATATCAGAGAGCCTAAATTAAAGTCAACAGTGAGACATAATGAACAAACAAGGGTTAATCAAGGTGTAAGTAAACACATTAACTCTTACTAGCAACACACAAGGGAAAGTAAGCTGTTCATCCTATGTCCCCAAAGCACAACAAAGCAAATGCATTAGCAAAAGAAAAGGAGGGGGGGAGGAGAGAAGAGGATAGGGAAAAGGACTAGGGGAGAGGGAGGGGAAGGAAAAGGGGAAGGGAGACTAGGAAGTGGGGGAGGAGTGAGAAAGAAGGATTTTTGCATATTAATTCAGTCCTGAATCAGGGAGAAAATTTTAGAGAGATTTCAAGCCATGACAATTTTTATAAAGCACTTTACCATGGAGGCTTGCGGTAGAAAGCCTAAATCAGAATACAGCAATAATAATTCTCTATTGATAACAATATTGAAAAGGTTGCTAGACTTTGAACAGGTGATACTATTGTTCTTTCAGTTTAGCATTACAATATGGCTTGTGCTTAATGGCAGACAAAAGCCCTTGTCAGCAGACAGTCTATTACACAATCACTATTAATGTTACTACATTGTGGAAGAAGGCTCCTTTATGAAAAGGTGCTAAACTGCTTTACAAATTTGAATGTGCACATAATAATTCCTTCACTTGCTTTTTAAATACAGCCAGCCACAGGAGGAGGGGGAAATATTGAGGAAACTGTTTAACCATTCACAACAACAGTGCCAAGTCACTGAAAGGAGGCAGGTAATGAAAATATTACATCCCACTGAGAGAGCATTATCCCACCATTGGAATGGAGATAGTACTGAGTGACTGCTCCCACTCTTGCAATTAATTGCCTTTTTTAATGATTTTGAGCAGCTAGAACCTCAGTTTCACAACCTATGAAACAAGAGACTATAGACTCTGAAATACCTGACCCCTTAAGAACAGTCTTCAAGAAGAGAGATAGGTTCTAGTGTGATGATTTTTAGCTATTACATCCTTCCCACTCAATCCAGTAAGTGAGTTTACTTCAAGATATAACTGTCACAATTCTTAGAGAGTCAGTGGCTACCAGATTAGTGATGTCAACCATCCAGCAGAATTTAACTCCTGCCAGTATTGGTTCAAGCTTTTTTGGGCCCATGCCTTTGCTCAAGGGCTTTTCTTTACTTGGAACAGTTTCTTGAAACTCAATTCCCATCTAATCCTTCAAGGACTGGTTTCAAATAAATCTCATTTCTTTGGGAAATTTTCCACTGTACAAGTGGAAGTGAGAGGTCTCTCTCTTCTGAGCTATTACAGTACTGAGAAATCTTACCATATTTTCAAATTCTACTTTACATGCTTCATATTCTACTTATGTTCTTTTCTTCCTTGCTAAACTATGAGATATTTGAGGTGAAGGATATTTTCTTATTAATTTTTGAATGTTTGGTACATAATACCTCACTCAATTGCCTACTGGCATAATTATTATTCGGTCAACAAGCATTTGTTGTATTCTATGTACCAGACAGAATAGGCCAAATATTGACAAAAATAAAACCCAGTCCTTGCCCTCAAGGAAATAACATTGTAAAAGTAGAGACAACAAATGTATGTATGTATATATGTACATATAAAATAACTAAAGGTTGTTTTGAGAAGAAATATGTTAACAGATTGGAGTATCAATAAGGATTTCATGCTTGATACCTATTTGGAAATACAGGAAAAGAGAAAGAAGGTAAAATGTGCTATTAATATTTGAAAAAGACTTACAATAAAGATACTTTTGCTAACTTTTCTACTTGTTCTAACCTAAGAGATGTCAGACTATCACTTAGTGCCTAGTTGTTCACATCTGAAAAATAATATTTGTTAGAATCAGAGAGTCAAAAAGATGGATAAGTTTTTTATAATAGCTTTTTATTTTTCAAAATACATGCAAAGATAGTTTTCAACATTCACCCTTGCAAAATTTTGTGGTCCAAATTTTTTCCATCTCTTCTCTCCTCCTCTCCCCTAAACAGCAAGTAATTCAATATAGGTTAAACATGTGCAATTCTAAACATATTTCAACATTTATTATGTTGCACACAAAAAAATCGGATCAAAAAGGGAAAAAAGTGAGAAAGAGAAAACAGGCAAGCAAACAACCAACAACAAAAATAGAGGTGAAAATATTATGTTGTGATCCTCATTAAGTCTCCTGGATACAGTCTCTCTGAATGCAGATAGCTCTTTTCATCAGAAGTCTATTGGAACTGGCCTGAACCACCTCATTGTTGAAAAGATTCAAGTGATAGATTAGTTTTTATAGGTTATTTAGTCCAAGCTTGAATCAAAGCATGTTTTTATAAAACTTCACTTAATTCACACTAAGCATAAATATATTAATTAAGTGTACTTTTCCTTTGTGACATTAGCTGTGTGACAAGAAAAGGTTACCTATCTTCTCTGTGCCTCTGTCAAATAGGAATAATACCAACCAGCTAAGAGCAAATCTATGTTGAGTCTGTGACTAAAAACATGAGCCTTCCCAAGTATAAATAAGAGTTTCTTTGCCACCTTCTTCTGATTTTCTTTTATTCAACCCTTTTCTCAGGCTAACCAGCCAGGATTATAGAATACTAAAATAGTTGAAGTATAACAATTTCACATCTCCAGCAACCTATTAGACATCTCAAACTGGATGTCCTGAAGAAATCTTAAACTCAATCTATCCAAAACTGAATTCATTATCTTTTCCCCAAATTTCTCCCTACTTCCAAACTTTCTTATTACTGTCAAGAGCACCTTGTTCTTAACTGCCTATGGCACAAAATTGCTTAGACACCATATCTCTGGATTCCATATCCAGAACACTTTGTCCTAAATCACTGGACTTAACATAATGGCAGTGCAATTGAGCCTATCTTTCCCTGTCCCACATCATTTTATCTCCAACAAATTGGGAGGGAAGAGAGAGCAAAGGAGAGGAAAGCAAAACCCAACCAACAATTTATAATCTACTGCTCCACCCTTAGTGTTATCTAAGAAAACTTAGGTTATTCTGAATGTCTTCTGAGCTATTATGACCACTCACTCTACTGTCTTAATTGAGGAGATTTTGGAAGAGGAGATAATTGAGGAGAATTAAGTAGATTTTAAAAATTCAATAAAGAAGCAAGAAGTCTTTTTCTTTTTATTTAAATTTCCTAGTAAGTTTAAAACACATTATTTTATGAATCATGTTGGGAGAGAAAAATCAGAGCAAAATGAAAAACCATGAGAAAGATTAAAAAAAAAAAAGTGAACATAGCATGTGTTGATTTACATTAAGTCTCCTTAGCTCTTTTTATGGATGCAGATGACATTTCCTGTCCAAAGCCTATTGGGATTTCTTTGCATCACTGAATCACTGAACCAAATCTTTCATAGCTGATCATCTCACATTCTTGCTGTTATTGTGTACAATGTATTCCTGGTTCTGCTTGTTTCAGTCAGCATCAGTACATATAAATCATAGCCTTTCTAAAGCCAGCTTGTTCATAATTTTTATAGAACAATAACATTCTATTATCTTCATATATCAAAACTTGTTCAGCCATTCCCTAACTCTAATGAATAGATGGGCATCTACTCATTGTCCAATTATTCGCTACCACAAAAAAAGCTGCTTCAAACATTTTTGCACATTTGTGTCCTTTTCCCTCCTTTAAGATTTCCTTGGAACACAGAACTACTAATGGTACTGCTGGGTCAAAGGTATGCACAATTTTGTAGCCCTTTTTTCACAATTCCATCAATAATGCATCAGTGTCCCAGTTTTCCCACATTTCCTTCAACATTTGTCATTTTCTTTTCCTGTCATTTTAGCCAATCTGAGAGATGTGAGGTGGTACCTTAGAATTGTTTTTATTTGCATTTCTCTAATCAATAGTGATTTAGAGCATTTTTATGTGACTATAGATGGCTTTAATTTCATCATCTGAAAATTGTCCATTCATATCCTTTGGCCATTTATCAATTAGGGAATGAATTGTATTCTTATAAATTTGACAGTCCTTTATATATTTTAGAAATGAGACCTTTATCGGGGACAATGGAAGTAAAGATTTTTTTTCCAAGCTTTGTTCTTCCCTTTTAATCTTGTTTCTGTTGGTTTTGTTTGTGCAAAAACTTTAATTTAATATAATCAAAATTGTTGATTTTGCCTTTCATAACATTCTCTAGTTCTTCTTTGATCATAAATTCCTCCCTTTTTCAAAGATCTGACAGATAAATTGTCCCTTGCTCCCCTAATTTGTATCATCCTTTATGCTGAAATCACGGAAGTCTTCTTCAAAATATAACAATATTATTATTCAGCCCATGTTTCTAGGCAAATATCCAAGATATTTTGTGAAAGATCAAACAAAAAGCAAACAAATATATAAACAGTTGTGTGAGTTATTCAAACAGATATGGTTGCAAAGAGGTACCTGGATAACTGTTATCTGCTGACAATGACACCATAGATTGCTGAATGGGCCAATAGAGCATGTGATATAAAAAAATGGCCCAATTTAGTAATTAAGGAAATTTATTCTACTTTTCAATCAGCTAATCAGATTTTCAGGTTAACCTAATTTTCTGAGGCCTAAACAGGCAATGTAGTGTTCTGAATAGAATGTTAGACTTAGTTAAAAACATGAGCCTTAAATCTAATCTTCATTATTATAACTATGTACTTATGGATGAGTCAATTTATATCTCAGGAATGACTATTGGTCACTCAACAGTGTGTGATGATTGCTTCAATTCAGTTCACCATCAGTGAACCTCTGCAAAATTAGGATAATTATACCAGTTATACTTTACTCATAGGATTATGATAAGGATTAAATCAGTTCATGCATATACTGTATTATACTTGAAAATACCTTAAAGTACTATATAAATACATAAATGTTATTTGGGGAATGTGGGAATGGTTAGGAATTATGAAGTCTTCATTTTAAGGAGTTTTCAGTGATACAGCTATGCAATTTGTTGGAGACAAAGAGACTGTTGGAGACAAAGAGGTCTACCAAACCCCTGCCCCCCCAAAAAAAGTGCATACCAGCAAGAGGTCTAATAAACATCACCAAACCCCTGCCCCCAAAAAGTGCATACCAGGAAGCCAGATACGATCAATTATCTCAAGAAAGTTTCAAGCAGGCATCCTGCTTCAGGAAGTCACACATACACCATATCCCTCCCCTTATTCAATTTCCTGACAAATGGTCAACGGATGTTACATCCTTTGTTATATGAAAGTTTACTTTGATACACCATGTATAAAAACCCTGTACTGAGCCTCAATAAACGAGCTATTCTGCCCTTATACAGAATGGTCTCCATTCTTTCCTTTCACAGCCCATCCCCAGGTTGAAGCCTCCCCAGCCTTTTTGGCTCACAGGCCGATGCGAGATCTCAGGCACCCTTAGCTCGAGACCCGCGGGTCGGGTCAGCAATTGATCTTGAACTTGTCATATCATTAAATCACAGATTTGAAAAGTTGAAAAAGATTTCAATGGCTACTTGATATAAAACATAATTGAAAGGAGTATCCACTGCAATATATTTGACAAGTGATTTTCCAGCTTTTGTTCTAGGCCTATAGGTAAAGGAATCCTACCACCTCTCAACTTGGCCCTTTCCATTTTGGAGACACAGTTATTTAAAGTTTTAATTAAATCAACCTAAATTTGCCTCCTTGCAACCTTCACCCCTTCCTTCTCATTTAGTCCTCTGAGACCAAGCACAGAAAATCTAGTCTCAATTCCACATGATAACTCTTGAGACTTGAAATGAAACATTATTTTCTTCCTGATTCTTCTCTGGCATGCTTAATTTATTTGGAAAATAAATTTCCTTTCCTTTAAATACTTTAAATACTTCTATGCCATAGAGAGCGGAATTTCTGCCATTTAAAATAATTTACTTACAAAATAAAAGAATATATCTTATTTTATAACACTTTATTGTTTGCAAAGTACTATATATAGCTTCATTTTATTCACATGAAAATCCTGCATTATACCCATTTTATAGATGAGGAAAATGAGAAAAATATTCATGCAGCTGTTAAGAATCTGAGGCTGAGACTGGATCTTAACTCAATTTTCCTGTTTCTCGATATAGAGATCAAGTACAAAATTCACAATTTAATTTATGTGGAGTTCTCATTATCCTCTCCCTTTCTTCTATTCCTGTCCCATCTAACATTTTTTAGGTGTACCAAAAACGAAGAGTTTTTTTTAATGGCCATGATAAAATGGCCACACAATCTTCTGTGATATAATACTGTTCCCAATAAGCAAATAGGCAAATTTAACTTTGAATGTTTACCTATTTTATCTATGTTCTATATGGGCTTTAACCATGATACTTTGGGCATAGAAAGTATCTAGTATTCTCTCGAGGACTGGCCTATTGTTAGGACTTGGTGATAGGATGGGATAGAAGTCATCCTTCTTTGCTTATTGATTGATCCACCTATGTATTGGGAAATTCCTATGTACAATAATTAGTTTGGCAAATTTCAAACCCAGATAGAAGACTCTCCTAATGACAATATCTTTGGAGTTATTAAGGGAAATGAAGGTTGATCTGTTCACTGATTGACCTCTCTTAAGGTCCTCCTACCACTTGATTTCTGTGAATTTACCCAACAATAGCAATTAGATATATGGATGGACACAGCTTCTCAGCTCTCACATTCTGTGTACATACTCTGTGTACTTACCCTTCCGACTGAAGCATTTGCGAACTACAGACTTATATTTCTATGAGTAACAAATTGCTGCCTTGTGATTTTTGATTCTTTGCTTACCACAAGACCTCACCCATTATCTCCCCATAATACCATACTTCTTTACTTACAGACCTGGATCTTATAAATGGAGCATGTGACTTGGTTTCTTTTTGTCACAGCTTTCTCTAAGTTAAAAAATTACAATATTTTCCTTTTACTCATTTCATTTCTGCAATGGGATCTAAATCTCTGACTTGGCCAATTAAAGATGATGATAATCATCATCATTATGTAATTCTGGCTAACTGTTACAACCACATGGTTCTGAACTATAGTTTTTAAAGCATTTTTCAAATTTTGCAGGCTATACTAACATACCATAGAAGTCTAAAAACCGGAGAGAAAGAAACTGAGGCTTTGAGTTCAAATGACTTGCTTATATGTCTCAATACTGACAGACTGAAAATGAGAAAGCTCTGTGTAAGCTCTGTGAGCATTTATCATTCCTGATGATACTAGGATTATTTGTCAGTGAGAATATCTCAGATTTATGGACTGGATGATTTATTCTTACTTTTTTTTCCTAGCCTAAGTAGAGATATAAATGTAGGGAACATCAGACCCTGATGCCTTTTCATCATGTCCTTGCACTATCCTTGCCTGGTGTCTTTCCTGGGTCAGTTAGTTTTCCTGAGTTAGTCATCCTTGATCTTGCTCCCAGCTACGATTCATAGCTGTGATTAGTCACCATTTGCATTATGGTGCATCATGCATAGCTTAAAATATTTTACTATGGCATTGGTATGAACTTTTGGAAAAGATTGCAATCAGCAAAGTTAAGACAGTGGGTTAGGAGCAGTCATCAAATTGAATTCTTGTCATTTCCCTCCAAATAACTTTAAAGTAATGCAAATCAAATTTTGGAGCAGCAGGGACAGTTAAAAACCAGTTTGGGATATTTTTCTAGCTTATGTAAATTATAGGTATAGGCAGAAGTCTGGTAGAGTAGGTAGAAGGCTGTTAGAGTTCTGACCAAAGTTCACACACAAGGTAGCAACAACAACAAGCACAGTCACAGTAGCAGCTTTGGGAGCTCCCAGCCCAGATATAGTGAGGGGTTATAGGACTGGTCAGAAAGAGATTTCAAAGGATACTTTGTTGGCATTGGGCACAGCCAGCACTGACACTTTTATTGCCCATGAGTCACAGTTCCTGGAAAAAGAAAAGAACTGGGGGTTAGTCAAAAAGAAGAGGAGGCCATGATTATAGTTCCAAGACAAAGAATAGCACTAGTTCCTGCAGCTACAGGAGACCATGGACCCTTCCTTGCTAAAGATCAGGAGAACCAGGTCCACAACACAGCCAGAATCATGTCACCTTGGAAGCACCACAAGCTTGCAAATCCCAGGAACCAAGTATAAAAACAACAGCACAAAAATCCTGAAACTTATAACAATGTTTTCCCAGGCAAAGAGAGCCCAGTTCTTAACTCAAGAAATAGACTGAGAAATGAGCAAAATAAGATACTGACCATAAAACACTGATGGCAAGAAAAAACCAAGTTGTAAATTCAGAAGGCAATAATATGAAAACAGTCACAAAAAACCTCAAAGGAAATGCTCGTTGGATCCAAGCCCAATAAGAACTCTTAGAAGAGAAAAAGATAGATTTAAGAAGAAAAGAGGAAAATTGAGAAAAGAAATGAGAATGATTCCAGAAAATAATGAAAAGAGAATTAACAGTATGGTTTAAAAAGAAAGAAAAGAAAAGAAATCAACCACAAAATAAAGAAAAAGACACAAAAACAGAATTGGCTCAAATGGTAAAAGAAACACAAAAATTCACTTAAGAAAAGAAATCCTTAAAAAGCAGAATTAGCTAAATGAAAAAAAGAGGTACAAGATATAACTGAAGAAAATAATTTATTAAAAATCAGAACTGGGTAAGTAAAAAATAATTTCACAAGATGCTGAGAAAAGACAAAATCAAAAGAATGAAAAAAGTAGAAAAAATTTTGAAAAGCAATAAGAAATTATGTTCAAAGAGTAATAAAATTGTTATGCATATCCAAAGAAGGAAATAATTGTGTCTAAATACAGATTGAATATATCTCTTCATCTCTCTCTCTCTTTTTCTCCTTTCTGGGATTACCTGAGAGTCATTTTCAAAGAAAGAGATTAGATATCATATTTCAAGAAAAATTATCAAGAAAATTGTTTTATATATTACATGCACAGGTAAAATTGAAATTGAAAGAATCTACTCATCAATTTGTCAAGAGATTCAAAATGAAAATTCCCATTAATATTGTAGTCAAATTCCAGAGCTTCCCTCTCAAAGAAAAAATACATCAATTGTCCAGGAAGAAACAATTAAAATAATCAAGAAGCCAGAGTCAGGTTTACACGAGATTTATAGAGTTTCATGGAACAGAGAGATTGGAATATGATATTTCAGGAAAGCAAAGGAGCTAAAATTACAAACAAGAATAACCTACCCAAAAAATTAATATGATTCTCCAGCAGGGGAAAAAAGATATTTAATGAAATAAAGGACATTTCAGCATTCCTGATGAAAAGATCAGAGCTGAATAGAAAACATGACATTCAAGCAGAAAACTAATTTGAAGAATAAAAATTTAAATGAAAGAGTAAGCATAAGGAACTCAATAAATTTAAACCATTTACATTCCTATATATATGATATATATAACTCCTAAGAATTTTATCACTACTTATCTTTTGGTTTTTCAGCAGTGTCTGACTTTGTGACTCTATTTTTGAGGTTTTCTTGGCAAATATATGAAATGGTCTGCCATTCCCTTCTCCAGTTCATTTTACAGATGGAAATTGAGGCAAACAAGATTACATGATTTCCTTATGGTCACACATGTAATAAATGGTGGAGGCCAGATTTGAACTGTGGAAGAAAATCTTCCTAGATTCAGGCCCAATACTCTATCCACTGGGCCACTTAGGCACTTATTATTAGGGTTGTTAAAAAGATTTTACATAGCCATAAGTTATGGGGCTGAGTTTATTATTTTGTAATGATCTCCAAAAAAAGGAAAACATAAGAAAAAGAGATGCACTGGGAGAAGGGAGAAGAAATTGGCAGGATGGGGAAATTTTTCTCACATAGAAGAGGCACATAAGGAAGAGTTTTTACAGCAGAAGAAAAAATGGGAAATGGAAGGTAATGTTTGAACCTCACTCTCATCAGAACTGGTTAAAATAGGAGAAGGGAGAATACATAGAATACATACACATACACACACACACACACACACACACACACACAGAGTTATATATAGAAATGTAACTTACCTGTTAGGAAAATAGAAAGGGAAGTGGATAAGAGAAGGGGATGGAGAATGACAAAAGGAAGGGCAGATTAAGGGACACAGTGGGGAGAAGCAAAAAAGATCTTTGAGGATGTGACAGTACAAAAAGAAAGAAGAATAAACAGAAGTTAATAGGATCAAGGAAAACAAAGAGTAATCATAACTGTGAATGGGAATGGGATAGGCTCACTCATAAAACAGAAACAAATAGCAGAAAAAATTAGAAACAATAATCCTACAATATTTTGTTTACAGAGACATACTTGAAACAGAAAGGCACATACCAAATTAAAACAAAGGGCTATAAATATATAATATATAAATGATATACATGTATATGTATAAAAAGATCTATAAAATTTACTTATTATGCTTCAGCTGAAGTAAAAATAATTAAAATCAAACAACAGTGATAGCAATCATGATATCAAACAAAAGTGAAAATAAACAATTAAAAAAGATAATCAAAGGAAATACATTTTGTTTAAAAGTACCATAGACAATGGAGTAATATGAAAAAAAAATTACAGTAAGTTACTCTGATAAAGATCTCATTTCTCAAATATATACTAAATATAGAATTGAGTGAAATTTATCAAAATAAAAGTCATTTCCCTGTTGACAAATGGTCAAGGGATATGAATAGTTTTCAGAGGAAAGGAAAGCTATCTATAGTCTTTTGAAAATATCCTCTAAATCATTGTTGCTTGAGGTACCACCTTACATGCATGAGAAATAACAAATAATAGAGCTAATATGGAAAAATCGGGACATTAATGTACTGTTATTGGAGTTATGAATGACTCCAATCATACTTTGGAACTATGTCCAAAGGGTTACTCTTTGACCGAGCAATATCACTATCAAATTTGTATTCTAAGGAGATCCAAGGAAAAGGGAAAACAGTTTTTCCTGGTAACAAAATTTGGAAATCAATGGAATGTACATCAATTGGGAAATGATGGCATATGATTGTGATGGAATATTAAATGACAAGGGGGCAGTTTCTAAAAAAACATGTTAAGATACATATGAATTGATGCAAAGTAAAGGCAGAAGAACCAGAAGATCATTGTGCATAGTTAACGTCAATGTTATTACGATGACCAATTATGAAAGACTTGGCAACTTAGATAAATACAGTAATCCAAGACAATTCCAAAGGACTCATGATGAAAAATACTATCCACCTCTAGAGAGAGAACTGACTCAAATTAAAGTATAATTTTCTCACTTTATTTTTCTTGGTTTTTTAATATATGGCTAATATGGAAATATGTTTTTCATGATTTCATGTGTATAATTGATATATTGCTTGCTTTTTCAGTGGATGAGAGAGTGGGAGGAAAGCAGAATATTTAAAACTCAAAATATAAAAAGAAAAGAATGTTTAAAAATAATATTCTTTTTGAAAAAAAGAAAAAGAAAAGGATTGGAACTCATACCCTAAAACCAGCAGAAGTTTTGCCTCTGAGGTCTGCCATCTCTTGATCAGGATCTACCATATTCAGATAGTGTATTTTTTCCCCCTTAACTCTACAAGTTGAGATTCTGGAAATCACATTTTGATATTCTTCTCTAGCTGTAAGCGAATAACTCTTAATGTCTTCTATTTTAAAAACACTATTAACAGTAGTTGAATTGGAGAGGGCAAGGGTAGTTGTACTCTGCTAAGGATACCCAATAAGTCTATGAATCAAATTTCCTCATGAACCCCAAAGCCAATACTAGTCAATGTTATATATTTGTGTATGTTGTAATATCAGTCAAATCACAAAATTGACATTTCTTCTTTGTTACAAAAGTATTTCAATCCAGAATTTAAAAATAGCAGGTCTTTTGCATTCATGTGTATTTCTTTTTTGCAGATGTATATGTGTGTGTGTGTGTTTTTATTTGTTAGTTTTATGAACTGAGAACTGGCAATCATTAAGAATATCAATGTTAAAGAATTTTCTTGGCTTTTTTTTTCATTTCCCTATTTCTTTTTTATGAGGATGGTTTATGTTATTTGATTTCTCATTACATTTTATTTTTGTCAGTCTGTTTTATTATTCCTTCAGTATGCCAAAGTTCCCTTGTTCCTAGCGTGAAGAGAAAGCTATAGAACACCACAGAGTCAGTTAATTTTATCTAAAAGTGTTTCTGTATTCCTTTCAAGGAAAAGAAATCTATTATTTTTAATGTTGTAAGAATCCTATAAGAATTCTTATGTTTTGAGCAATTCACTAATTGTTTCTCTCATATCATGGAGTCCCGGGGGCAGTTGCTACTTTAAATCTTCTCTTAGAGTATTCATGTATCTTTGGGTTAACAAAGAAAATTAAAATACAAAATCACCATATTTTCAAAATTCATAAACCAAGATACTGTGCTATTAAAAGTACTTAACCAAAGTGAAATAGTGTTAATAATTAATGGATTTCTCAGGTAGTGATTTTGTTAAGAAGACAAAAGGAGGCAGGAGGCAAGTCCTTGAAATTTCCTTATCTGAAAATTTTAAAGAAAACATAAAAAACATAAAAACAACATAATAAAGAAATATATTCCCCCCTGAGAAGATGAATACACATCCTGATTTGATAAAAGCAAAAAGTAGATTGTCTCATGTGAATTCTTTCATATCCTCTGTTCCATACATCAAATACTTCCAAATCTTTATCTCATCACTTTCTTTACTCTTTCCTTAGAGGATGAGGTGGCTATTTCCCTTCCCAGGGGCAACCCTTCTGATTTGTAACTTGAAACCTATTCCTTCCCTCCTCCACAAGTTTTCCCTAGTGATCATTCATCATCCCTCTCAGTTTGAATCACTTCCTATCTACAGGATCTTTTCTGACTCTTAAACAGGCCCAATTTTCTAGCATCCTAAAATAAACAAAAACTATATTTTAGACACTTACCCCCTGAAATTACTATCCCACATTTTCTCTACCTTTCATTGCAAATTCCTATACAGAATAGCTTAACACTAGTTGCCTCTACCTCTATATACCATTTACTCTCTTCTCAATCCCTTACGATCTGGGTTCTGATCCAGTAGTGAACTAAAACTGTTTTCTTAAAATAAAATATTTTGCTAAACCTAATGGACAATCTATGCATTTTTTCCAGTTTTCATGTTCCTTGATTCTGTTTCCATATTTGACAGTACCTAAAAAGTTAAATATGTTCTTTTGAGAGTCATATGAGTGTCTTTTGAGGAAAAAAATGCATTGACAATATCAAGCCAATGATAATTGAACCCAAGGGATGCAATGTCAAAAAAGATGAGAACCTAAGACAAAGCTCGAGGAAATACCTATTTCTAGAGTGCAGAACATAGGTACTTATCCAACAAAAGAAAATAAAGAGCCATCATTCAAGGAAAAGGCAAATTTAGACCAGTTTCATGAAAAGTCAAATAGGAGAGAGTATCAAGGAGGAGGGACATTCAACAGTATCAGTCTTTGCAGATGAGTAAAAAATGTGAGCTGAAATGAGTGCCTTGGCTTTGTATTTGAAAAATGCCTGGAATGAATAATTTGAGTTAATAGGATCAAAAGCGAAGTTATTGCTTGCCATGCAAAGAGTTTAAAAGTGAGTAGAACTTGAGGAAGTAGAGGTAATAAATGTAGATAATTTTCTTTTGAAATCTGGTTGTAAATGAAATAAGAGATATGGCATGATAGCTTCAGGGAATGGCATGATTTAGTAATAGCATAATTTGGCCATATTAGCAAACATTAGATAAAAAGCCACTGAATAAAGAAAAATTGAAGATTTAAAAAAGGGAGTATGGTTGAATATGCAAGCTGCCAGAAGAGATGGGAGGGGAGGAGATAAAAGGTAAAAGAAGAAAGGTTAGTTTTATCAAGTGGAACTACCTGTCTGAGATTACAGTAAATCAGGAAAGTAGGGAAGGTTATCTTGAAACAATTTGCATTGTGTAATCCAAGGGAAGAGAGAACTCTTGGATAAGGTAGATAGTCTCAATTTTACCAGCAAAGTATAAGTCACAAGTTTCTGCTGAGAGAGTGGTATATGTAGATTTATAACAAAAGAAAAAGTTTTGGAACTCTTGTAGAAGGTATAATATGGATGCAAAATATTGTCAGGTAGTCATTAAAAGGCCCAGGTAAAATGAGATCAAAAAATAATAGTTTTTCTAATCATCATAGTTGTATGATATCTAGTCATATTCAGTAGCATGAAATTAGAAACAAAAAAAGGTAAATGGTGTGGGTGATCTAGGTTTGGTTTTGGGAACGCCTATAAGTGATAGGGAAAATGGTAAAAAAAAAAAAAATCAGTGCAAAAACTAAATAAATGATTTAGGAAAGGTGCAACATAAAAGAAAAAGAAAGTATAGGATGCTATAACCAGAGGAATTTGATATCTGAATTATCAGTAGGATGCTTTGGATTATAAAATAGAGTATTATTATTTTCTTGTGTGATACAAGGTGGGATGAATGGCAATTCATAGTCATTGGATATGTTGATGAACTAAGAAACCAGGGTGCTTGAAGGGGCAACATTATATATGTTGAAATTTCCAAGTCCAATGACTCATGTATTGAACTTTTTGAGAAAGGAATGAAAATGATCGGGGATGAGGGCAAATGAGTCTATAGATTATTGCAATAAGGATATAGATAGAGGGAAACATTTGGAATGAATATTAAAGGAAGAAAGCTTGCTTTAAGTACTAAGTAAAAGTCAAATCTCAGCTTACAAATTTTATTCTGAATCTATATATGTAGAAATATGATTTCAGAATATCCTTGAAAATTTTGTAAACCTTATTAAAATTGTCTTTAATAAATAGGGAAAGTGCCAAATGTGTACTCATGAGAACTGTATATAATTGTTGTACATTATATACAAAGCAGCATAGATGCCATCCTATTCCTACAGTCTCTCCCAGTGTCAAAACTTTAGACGTTAAAAGAATTTTCAATATTTTGAGACTGTATGGTTTAGAAGAAAGAGTACTTGATTTGACATCCTCAAACTTGGCTTTGAATCCTGACTTTGTCCTTTACTGTGTAACCTTGGAAAAATAAGTTCATTTATCTGGGGCTCTTTTTTTCCCCATATAAAGGAAAATGAAAATAGCTGAACTAACTAATATTATAAGAATTAAAAAGATCATAGGCTTAAAGCTGAAAGATACCACAGAATCCAAACTCTCTCATTTTTATAGATTAGTAAACTGAGACCCATGAAGATAGAGATTTGTCCAGTTTCACACACTTAATTAACTTACAGGAGTACTAGGAAGGAAAAGCTTTATCACATATAAAATTCTCTATAAAAGTGTTAGTATTATGAAATTAGCCTGTTATTTCTACCCTACTGTGACACCATTTGTTCCTAGGATGAACATTGTAATCTCCTGACCTCTTTCTTCATGAACAGGCTAATTTTGGATATAGTGTTTTGAACCCAATTTAAAAGCCACTTCATGTTTTCCATGACAGTACATGAGCTATAAGGTTTCCAAAAGAATAGTAATATATTTTTGCCCTTTGATTGATGAGACTATTATGAAAAATACCACAACTTCAGAATCTTTACTTGAAAAAATAAATGTAGTCTGCTAAAGTATTTTAGGAGATCTTGAAAACATTAAAGTAATAGTTACAGATTGATCCTTTGAGGTTGTCACTTCCTACATTTACATTCTCTCCATTTAGGCCATACATGGTTGTTTACTGCTATCTAACTCTTATTATTTATAACCTGGCACATTTATACCTGCAACAAAAAACAATGGGCTTGATATAGAATGTTGGCAAGTTTGTTCAAAGTTTTTTGTTGTTGTTGTTTTTATAAGCTTGTTTTCTGACCACACATTTACAATACTTTCTAAATGTGTTATCTTTTCTTTGTCTTTTGAGAAAAAAAATGCATTGACAATATCAAGCCAATGAGTAATTACTTATAATTTATGAAGAAATGTGAATGTAGCTGATTCAGCCTAAGGCCTCCTAGAAACCAATATGGAAATTTTCAGTTATTCAACCAAAGTAAATTAAAAAGAAATAGGAAATTTGATCGCCAACATAATCTAAATTTCTGGATGAACTATAAAAAGCCAAGAGAGTTCTTAAATAAAGGAAGACAACTCTGACTAAAAATCATGGCAAATAAAAAAGCATTTTATCTTTTCCCTTTATGCTGTCACTGAAATTAGAGAGAATTAAGGAATGGACTCTAAACAATATCTTGTACTCTGACAATTTTGAATCATTTTATAATGGCTCAAATTTACTTCTTTTGTGATAAATGAAGAAATGACCAGAAGTTGTGCTGTGAAAGGGATTTGTCAGATAGATAGTGGAGGATCTCACTGTAAATACAGAATAGTCATTAGGAAAATTATAACATAACACATTTAACATAATGTTTACTGTATCACATTATGTACTACCTTGCAAATCTATCAGTTCAATTATAATGTAAAGCTTTTATAAGGTTTAAAATGCTATGTAAATATCAAATGATAGTTTTAGTGTTGACTGGAAGCAAGAAAAGATCATTTAACAAGCATTTATAAAACATTAATTAATTGTCAGCCATGCTAAGCACTGGAGATACAAGGAAACACAAAAACTCTTAAGGAGTTCACATTCTAATGGTTCTTCGGCAACATCTAGTTTACCTCTCTCAAAACAATAATTTTTTAAAATAATAAATCAAAGCTCAAGGAAAGGCTTCATATCAAGTTTATGACAGCTGGTCTAAAATCCAGGTGTACTGACTCAAGTTCAAAGTCTTTTTCCCCTACATCATGATTAGCACACAGACATGTATCCTTCTCCACATAGGATAGTGGCAATATTCTCTAAAAGTGGCAACATCAACTAATAGTAAGAACAATGGATTTGAAGTAAGAAAATGTGCGTTTGAATTTCAGTTTCACTAATTTAAAACTTTTTTTTGTTATCATCATCATTTATAAATATATCCCCAATGCTTCACTACTCCAGGGAGCAATACCTTGTAACAAAGAGGAAAAATTGAAAAAGAGAAAAAAAAGAAATTCAATAAAACTGATCAACAGATTATCTGAATCTGACATTATATTTGACTTCACTATTTACTACCTATATAACTTGGGTCAAATCATTTAATCCTTCCAGGATTTAGTCTCCTCATTTGAGAAGTGACAATGTCCCAGTGGTAATCTCTGAAGTTCTTTCCTGCTCTGAATCCTATGATTTTTATGCAGTTCCAAGGGAATTGTGTGGGGAGCAAAGTGAGGAGCTGCTACATTCAACATACTGTATATTCTGCATTATGCTCTCTAAATGTAACCCACAAGGTGATAGAAAAGAAAGTCACCAGTATTCAATGTTCTTTGATTCCCCAGGGAAGAAGCACAAGCTAAGCTTTAAGTAGCTGGGACTACAGCAGAGTTTACAGCTGTGAGATAATCACATGTCCTGATATATATGCTGAGCCAGGAAGCTGACCAAAAAAAAAAAAAAGTGTTTTCATCTACTAGAAGTTCATTTATCTTATAGTGACCATAGTCACCAATGTGCTATTTCTCTTAGAAGACATTTTGAGCAGGGAAAAACCAACCCTGAAGACATGCAATCATTGCCCTGTAATCATGTTGACTAGTTAGCTGATCAGGCCGTTCCCTTTAGGCCTAGATGTTTTCAAAATGTCAAAAAATAAAAGGCAGCAGCAGCTCCATTGCCAACATCCCCCAAGGAAAAAAGAACACAAAAAGCTAATTTTCTGAAGTGTCTCCCTGTATGCAGAGCAAAAATACTAGGAGATTCACCACTGATAATCGAGAGACTTTGGCCATTAAGAGCATCTATCCTTGGGGTTGGAATAGAATATTAGGAAGTGAAGAGTTATTTTGCTCAGAAAGTGAACACAGTCAAGAGATGTGTTTCCTTTTTTATACACAAAATTGGTCTTCAAGGGCAACAACTATATCTATTGATGTGTGATACTTCCAAGGCTAGTATGTCAAGTTCTAAAACTCCTTATATGCTTAATAGATCCTGCAAATTGGAAAGAGAGAAAAATCTCTTGTGTGATGAATAAACCAGGCCTGATCCTTTCCTTTTTTTTCTTAATGCCTAAAAAGAAAAAGCAGCCTGAGAAAGCATAAAACAATTTTTCTCTGCTGAAGTGAATGATTTATTTCCCAATGAGAATTTTTCAAGCTTCTTGCCATAATTATAATGGGGGGGGGAGGGCGAAGGATCATGCTGCCTCTTCAAATTTGGCTGAAATTGGAGTGGCCCAGAATTAATTAATTATATGTATATGTGTGTGTGTATATATGTGTGTGTGTGTGTGTGTGTGTGTGTGTGTGTGTGTGTAAATTAATGCTCAGAATTAAAGAAAAATCAACTGTTTTCAATAAAAAAGGTATTGGCTGATATTGGTAGAGGGAGTTTCCCTTTCAAAAGAGTTCCTTATATCCATGACATCAAAGGTCCAGTACCCTTCCATAGGTGCATTTCTCCCTAATAACAAGCATGTTTCTCAAGGGATTTATTCTGTTCTTATGGGTATAGGGAAGAGAGTGATGAAATAAAGCAATTAGCTTCTCTCAGTCTCAGTCTTCTTATAGCAGAAATGGGGATTATGATACTTCCTCCCAACATTATTGTGAGAAACAAATGAGATAACATAGGCAAAGCACTTTACAAACATAAAGTATTATATAAATGAATAGTAGTAGTATAGTTGATGTTGCTGTAGTTGTAGTAGTAATAGTACTAGTGGTCTTGGATGCCTACCACAGTGTTGCAAACATTTTTGTTGTTTATTGTACCCAAATCTTTATAACTTACTTTGGGATTTTCTTAGCAACATATTAGAGTGGTTTGCCTTTTCCTCCTCCAATTCATGAAAGATGGATTGATTACATGGAGCAGGAAAAAAGGGAATAGAAAGCATCCTCCTTCTATTTGCGATCTCTACTATAACAACATACAAATTCAGAATTACCTTTCTCTCAACTAGCTCACCTTCTTATAGCCACATAGTAAATGTAACCAGCTAGGGAATCTGCTTTCTCTCCTTCCTCAAAATCTTTTTTTTCACAAAGAGCTATTTGTTTATTCTATATAATTCTGTGAAATTTTCAATATAATGATATTCTTTGTTTTTTCTTAGGCCTTAATAGTACTGTATACTAATTTGTTTCGTTTTTTCTCCAATTCATTTCAACATGAAGGTGAATGCTGACTGCAGTGAGCCAGAGGCCAGCAGGATATGAAACCAGAATGAAAACTTAGGGTGATGCCTTGGAATATCTGAACTCCTTCTCTCAGCTATTTTAGCTTTCTGGCTATGTACGTTCTCTGGGCTAGGAATCATTAAAGCACTTTCAACTAATGGAAGGCACAGATGAAAAGTTTTCATGCTTAAAAACCCTAGTCCTAGGATTTGACTGATTCTCCACATAGCCTAGAGTCACCAAAGTTGTTTGAAATGATTGGGGGGAAAATCGAGGAGAAAAAGGTCCAAAATTCAAAGACAGAGTCCTTCAAATACAAATATATATATATATATATATATATATATATATATATATATATATATAATATATATATATATATATATATATATATACACCAAAATCTTAGAAATAAAGCCATTTTAAAAGTGTAGAGGAAACACATCCAAAAAAAAGAATCAAAAAAAGAAACCTAAAATATGTTTTGCTTTTTTTGACATGTATTCTGGTACCAAAGGCACTATTTTGTTTCAAAACATTAAAATATAGAATGATATGAAATTGTTTAAACATACAAGGATCCATAAAAAAATCTTTTAATTTTCCAGTATTAAACTGATCCTGACAAGGGATGCTGGATTGAATCATGATCCTCAAACATTTTCATCCCAATTCCTCTATAACATCTTGTCACTAGAGGAAAAAAAATTAAAAGATGATATTTTCATACCTAGGAGAAAGTTAAAAATCAGTGCTATTTTGTTTTCTTTTTTTTTTCATTTTTTTCTGAGGAACAGAGAAATTAACACAGGTGATTTGGGACAGTGTTTCACCTTCAAGAATAGCATTCATGTAGCCTACTGTGCAATGGAGATAAATGTTCTTTATTCATTTTCCTATCCAGCCTGTATCTTAAAGCCATGTGTCAGTGGCATGAAACAAAGTACAAGATATTAGCTTTCCTTGTCCCTGGTTTTATTTTTTTTTACAGCCCTAATAAACGGCAAAATTCTTAGAGTGCAGAGATTGTGGATTCTATATGTTTGATGATGAACTCCATAGGGCCCTTGGCATTTCAGAAGAACTACACCTTTGGTAATCAGCAATCCAATTCTTAGTCTGATACCATGAGCCAGGCTTTTTCTAACATTTTGACACTAAAGCTATTCTTTCCAAATCTATTAGCTTTTAAAAATGCAATGATTCTTACATTTATCTTTTTCTCTCTTTCTCCTCATCCAGTTCTCTTTACTTCATTTTATGTCCTGCCTCTAAATTTTTCACTCAATTCAGAATCCAAAATTCTCAAACATATAAAAGAGATCATATAGACTGCCTCATTCAAGCAACCTCTAAGTAAAAATCTTACCTATGACTTACCCAGCAAGAAATCATCCAACTTTTGTTTAAAGGCCTCTAGTGAAGGGAAATCCACTTCCTCCTAAATCAGTCTATTACACTTTCAGATAGTTCTGTTAGAAAGTTTTCCTTCCAGCATCTTTTCATTTCTTCCTTTATAATTCTGCTCATTGCTCATTTTTCTCACCTCTATACCAAAGAAAAAAAGTCTGATCTCGTTTCTAGGTGATAGATAACCTTTCAAATACTTGAAAAACAGCTTTTATTCTGGCCCCTCTAACTCCACAAATCTTATCTTCTCCTGGCTATATCTAACATTTCAAGATCTTCCAAACAGCGCTTTTCTGTCATGGATCAAGATACTATTTGTATCCTGGTGGCTATTTGGTTTATCAATTCTCTTCTTCTATGGGAATTTCCACTGAGTAATATAGACTAAAACAAAGAGCTCTTCACCCAATCTATACTTACTGATTTCAATATGTTGTATGCAGAAAATTTAACTTTTTTTTTCTTCTATTTCACTCCCGTTCTATCATTTCTACTTGCTTTAGCTGGTCTTAGTGAAATTATCCTTCATACATTGACTCCACTTCCAACTTCACTTATTTTTTCTAAATAAAAAATATATTTATTACATACTGAAAACCCCAAGTCTTTCCCTGCCTCTTCCAAATCTAATCTCCCTCCTCCAAAATTGCTTTCCAAATATTTGATAAATTCAATAAACATGTGTTGAGTACAAATTGTATCATAGATATGTTGACTGTTTTCCCTTCCACAATTAAGGCTACATATACAATTCTCCCCGATTCCATTCAATGAATGTCTCTTCATTATATATTTATCCAAAGAATACTTAAGTCCTTCACTTTTTATTTATATATATCAATGATCCAGTGAATATTTATTGAGAACCTATTATATATTTCTAGCAAGTTTTCATGTGATAAATATCTTATTAAAAGATGAATACTAATATGATTCTAAGTTTGTAGAAGGAAAGAATGAATCAACTATCCATTCTTCTCTTCATAGATTTTAATTTTGTAATAACTCAAATCAGCAAACACAGATTATTGGGTACTTATTATGTTTTAGGGACTCTAGGCATTACAATACAAAAACAGGCAAGTCTGATTCCTGCCCTAAAAAGGACTCATTCTAATTAGGGAAACAAATTGTGAATATCCAGATACATGCAAAATATATTTAGAACATAAGATAATCTTATAGAGGAAGTCATTCACTGTGAGGAGGAGGCGAAGTGGCTATAGTAAAGTCATTTCATTTTATTGAAAAAAAAAGTGATATTTGAACTGAGTTTTAAAGGAAGCAGAGCATCTACAAGGCAGAATTGAGAAGGGAGAGCATTCCAAGTATGAGGGACAGTCAATGAAAAGGCATGGATAATAGAAATGAGAGTATCTTGTTTAATGAATTACAAATGAGCCAGTATAGAGGTACTGTTCACTGTGTGAAGGAAACAAAATGTATTAAAATTAGAAAGGTAGAAATGTTGAGAAATTGTAAAGAGTTTTAGATGCCAAGCAATTAGTTTTTTACTTAATGATAGAAGTATATGCCCCCACTAGAGTTTATTGAGTAAGAGGGTGATATGTCTAGAACTGTGCTTTAGGAAAAGTCTGAGAGAGTAATGGTATCCTTGACAATAATAGAGAAGCTCAGAAGAGGGAAAGTTTTAGAGAGAATTATAAAAGTTGTATTATGATAGGAAGAATTTAAGATACCCATAGGATGTTCATTTCAAGATATTCAAAAGATAATACATGATGCAGTACTAAAACTGAGGAGATATAATAATTATACAGATTGGATACATTATATAGGCCTGGAATCAATAATAATAACTGATTTCATGGTATGTTAGCTTTCACTGAGGGACAGAACTTTAAGGAATACCTACAGCTGTGGGGTGGAGCCAAGATGGCTGAGAGTACATAGGTCTTTATTTGAGCTCCTCATAGCATCCCTCAGATCAACACCATATCAAGCCTCTGAACTGGCTTTGGAGTGACAGAACACACAAATATTTGGAGTGAAACAAATTTCCATCAGAAGATATTTTGGAAGAACTTCAGAAAAGATCTGTTTCAACTGGGCGTAGGGGAGTAGGGGGAAGCAGCCCAGTCAGGGAGTCAGGGTGGTGTGGCCTCTGTGTGCCAGAAAATCTACCAAGAGGCTCTTATCCAAAATGCAACAACTTTGGCTACTCTGTCCTGGTTACAAGCCAATGAATCAGCAGATTAGATGTGAGACATCCAATGCAAATACAAAAGACAAATAGTGAGCCCTGAACCCCAGATTAATGGAGGATCTGGCCACACCCACATAACACTGCAAGAACATTACTGGCCCAGAGCAACCTAAAGCTGCTGTCACCTGCAGAGGAAGCTTGAAACAATCTCCTGTTGGCCCTAAGAGCAGACCTCAACCTCTAAAAGAATGAACAAAAAAGCAAAAGAAATCCTGACTATAGACAGCTTCTAGAAAGAAACAGAACAGCTCTCAAAACCTAAGGATTCTCCAGATGAAGCCCCAAAGGGTGATATGAATTGGTCACCATCTCACGAGATTCTTTTGCAAGAATTTTAAAAGGATCTTAAAAGAGAGTTAGAAGAAAAATGGAGAAAGGAAATGAGAACTTTGCAAGAGAGTTTGGAAAAGGAAACATGGAGATTATCTAAAGAAAATTCCTTAAAAAATAGATTTAGCAAAATGGAAAAATCATATAACTTTTTTAAAATTAGACCTGACAAAATGGAAAAAGCATATAACTCCTTACTAAATAGTTATGAAAAATAAACTAATTTATTGAAAAACAGAATTTGTGATGAAAAAAATCTATTGAACAAAACACCTCGTTTAAAAGTTCAATTGGCCTAATGCAAAAGGAGATAAGAAAGCTAACTGAAGAAAATAATTAACTAAAATTAGAATTGAACTCAATGAGATACTCAATGAGACTTCAAGAATTAAACAAAACAAAAATAATGAAAAAAATAGAAGAAAATGTAAAATACCTCATTAGAAAAACAAATGATCTGGAAAATTGATCTAGGACACACAATTTAAAAAAATTACTTAATTTCCTGAAAACCACGATAAAAACCACAATTAAAAAATGATTTTTAAAAGAGGCTAGATATCATCTTTCAGAAAATCATCAAGGAAAACTACCCTAATGTCCTAGAACCAGAGGGTAAAGTAGTCATTGAAGGAATTCACCAATCTTGAAAGAGATCCCAAAATGAAAATTCCAAGGAACATTGTAGCTGAATTTCAGAATTGTCAGATCAAGGAGAAAATATTGCAAGCAGCCAGAAAGAAACAATTTAAATATCTAGGAGCCACAGTCAGGTTTACCCATGACCTAGCAACTTCTACTTTAAAGCATCAAAGGGCCTGGAATCAGATATTCCCAAAAGGCAAATGAACTTAGATTGAAAATACTCAATTGCCCAGTAACATTAAGCACTACCTTTCAAGGAAAAAGATGGACATTTCATGAAACAGATGAATTTCATTTATTACTGATAAAAAGACCAGAGCTGAACAGAAAATTTGATCTTCAAATACAGAACTCAAAAAAAAGAATAAAAAGATAAAAAAGGAAAGGAAAAATAACTTTCTTTTAAAAGTTAAAAAGCTTATATCCTTATGTGGGAAGGTGATATATTTAGCTCTTGAGATATGTATCTCTGCTATGGGTATACTTAGCAGGGTACAAGTATAATTTGATTTTATTATGATATAGAAATTAGAAGAGAAAAGGGTATTAAAGGGGAATTCCCATTTTTGAGTTAAAATGGGATAAATTACATCTCATGGAGAAGCAAAAAGAGATCCATTACAATTGAGGGAGAGAAGGGAGAGAGGTGAGCATTATGTGAATCTTACTCTTGTCAGATTTGGCTCAAAGAGCAAATATCAGACTTATTTACCTTCATAGGAAAATTGTCTCACCCAATATGTAAGTAGGAGAGAAAAGGGAGAGACTAATAGAAGGGAGAACAAAAGTATAAAGTGAAAGGTATAAGAAAGGGGAAGGGCTGTAACAAGGGAAAGCTGTTTCAGGTAAGTAGTAGCCAGAAATAAAATAATGGAGAGGAAAGAAGAAGGAAAAGGAAAATGAAAATCATAACTTGGGGAAAATAAGATCATAAGAAATACAGTAATTTTAACTATGAATGTAACTGGGATGAATTCTCCCATAAAAGGGAAATGAATAGCAGACTAGATTAAAAGCCAGAATCTTACAATATGTAGTTCACAAGAAATAAGTTTGAAGCAAGTGCGTTCTCCCATCATCCCCTTCCTTCTCTAACCCACCTCCATGGAGTGACCTCTCCCCTTTGTGATTATTATTGGGCAGCTTCTCAGCCCCTGCTTCAGTGCCCGGGGTGGGAGAGGGGCCCAGGATTCCCACCCTCTCTTCCTAAATCCCTTCCCTAACTCTGGGGGGCCAGTTTAGCTGTTGTCTGGACAGAGGGCTCGGTCCTCCCCCCTTTTCCTGACTCGAACATAACATGGGCTCTGCAGGAGGGATAATGGTCTTAGAGGGTCTTCTTTTCTGGCTACAGAAATAAAACACATTCTAATTCCAAAAAAAAAAAAAATTCAGAATAAAGGTAAAAGGCTGGAACAGAATTTATTATGCTTCACTGAAGTTAAAAAAAAAGCAGGGGTAGCAATCCTGATCTCAGATCAAGCAAAACTAAAAATAGATCTAGTTAAAAGAAATAAGGAAGGAAACTACATCTTGCTAAAGGGTACCATAGATAATGAAGTAATATCAATATTTAACATATATGCACCAAGTGGTATAACATCTGAATTCCTAGAGAAGTTAAGAGAGATGCAAAAAGAGGTCAAATAGGATAAAGATGTGGGGATTAAGAAATCACTGTTGATTTTAGAGTGCATAGTGTAATTTTAATGGCGAAACTGTAATTCCAATTCCAGAAGGCTTAGAAATGATTGAGTGGAGAAACAGTCACTGAAGGTAGATATATATATTTAAGCAGTTTAGCCACAAAGCAGAAGAGAGATATAGAACCATAGCTAGGAGGATGGTTGGAACAATTGGAGAGATTTTTCAACATGGGGAGGCATGAGTATATTTGTAGTCACAAAAGAAAGAAATTGATAGGAACATATTGATGATTAACAAAAAGAACAAGGATGATAATAGTGGCAACAATGTTGTGGAGAAGATATGAGATTGTATGGAATGAAGATATGTGGAGGGATTGACCTTGGCAAAGTGGAATAACCATCATTTCATTTGAGTAAAGGAATCAGTAGTAGGGTAAGGTTTCTGAGTGATTTGGAGTGTAGGGGCAGAGAGGAGGGAAGGGACAGCACTTAACACATAACTTGAGTTTTTTCTATGAAGTATAAGGTGAGGTCATCCATTCATAAGATCAAAGTGGAGCATTAATGGAAGCTTGAGGAGATTACAAAGAGGTTTGGGATAGTTGCTGTGGAGAGTGAGATAATGAATTTATTAATGAAGAAGAGAATGTTCCCTTGCTGCAATAAATGCCAGTTGAGACCCAATAATATCAAATTGAGCACACTCAGCATTTTCTGCCATTTTCTCCAACTCTTTTCAGGAATATGTGACTAGTGAAATAGATAGGAATGTAATTCATGATAAGAACTTGATCTCATGGCTACATTCCCTGTACCCAGTCTTTAATCCCATACTACCTACCTCCTAGTTTCTTAATTGCTTATATTGGTTGAAGGAATTCAAGCGCATACTATTGTACTTCAAATATCCATCCAGTTTCAAAAAGTTTACTCTGGAAGACAAAAGAATAAAGAATTGAAATCTTTTGGAATCAATTCTCATGGAAGGATCTTTCTTGTAAGACTCCACAACTTAGAAAATGTCAAAAGTTTTCATAATTTACTGCTGCCATAAAAACGCAGATTTTTTTTAAATTTTTAACCAGTTATTTTTGTCCCCTCTTTAATGGTGCTTTTCCTTTCTATGATCTTCATAAGAAACAGATGCCTCTCAACCTTGAAATATATATGAGGTTAATTCTTCTGTCATCTAAAGCCTCTCAAAGTACTCTTGGTGAATCTAGCTATTTCAATTTCTGTAACACCTAATTCTATGAAAGGCCAGGAAGTTAATATTCTGTGAAGCTAATAGGTGATCACATCTTGAGATTCTTCACAGTGTAGAAATGTCCTAAGTAATAACAGAAAACAGATACCTGGTTTTGGTTTATTGGTTTGGGGTTTTTGTGAGACTTCTGAATTACTAGACCCATTAACCTATTTAGGGACTGTTTGGGGGACTGTGAATAATATACTTATTGTCAAAAAAAGAGCTTTGAATTTCTTCAAGTGAAAAACAAATATTTTCAAATGCCAGTAAGAAAAATTTGAAGTAACAAAGGAAACTATGTCCATCCAGCAGATCCTTTGTTCCACTTATGTGTTTGCCTTCAATATCTCCTGCAGGTCTTTCAATATATAAATGACATTCAAAAATCAAAAATAATTCAACCTTTATTAAGTACCCATTATTTGCAGAGGGGTATATATTTGAATACAGTTCCTCACTGCCTTATAATTTGATTGAGGACCTGTATTACACAAAATATCATACATTAGATAGATACAAGGTCATTTTGGTAAGAGAACACTTGCAGATGAAGGCACAAGAAAATTCTCATGTAGAATATGGTACTTGAAGTGAGATTTGAAGAGAAGTAGGGGTTCTGAGAAATGAAGATGGTGATATATGAATTTCCATGAAAGAGGAGCAGTCAATGCAAATTCACAAAGCTGAAAGTGTACTATATTGATTGCTATATATTTGCTATATTTGAGGAAAATCAAGAAGAACAATGAGAAATAAAGCTAGAAAGGTAGATTGGGAACAAATTGTAATGAGTTTTAAATAGGAGAATTTATTTTATCTCAGAAGTAATAGAGAGACATTGCAATTTACCAAATAGGAGAATGTAAGTTTATTGAGTACAGGGATTGACCAATTAGAGATTCCTCTTCCATATGGCATCCTTTCAATAACTTTAGGACAATTATCATATTCTGCTTGTCTTCATTTTTATTGACATGATATTTCTACTTCTTTCAATGGCATGTTTCTATCTTGATCATTTACCATCTTGAATAGACTCCAGTTTGAAAATGATTTCTCTAAAATGTACTGGTCTTAACGGAATATTATACTGCAGATGTGGTTTGATCTTTTGTAAATCAAGGAATTTGGTCAAACTGTTTCCTAGACAAATGATTTCATATCTTATAAAAAGTTCTGCTTTTGTCCTCTCATTGTGACTTCTATTCACATCAAAGTCATAAGCCTGGATGCTCTCCATATAGCTTGCCTGCTCTGCAGGATTGTAATTTGGGAATGCCCTGCTATTAGAAGCATATGGTACATACCTAAATTGTTTCCATCATCTTAGTAAAGATCTTTTTTACTACTGTGCTCTTATTGAATTAGAATTCCCTCAAACCTCCAAAAAACCCTCCAAGAAGTGAACTATTGCAGTATTGTTTTACTAAAAAGAACGGACAATCTTGTATAATGAAAAGAAAATTAGATTTATTGTCAAAGGACTTGAGTTGGAGCCCCTGCTCTACAATTTGCTGCCTTATATAACCTGAACCAAATAATTTTCCATCTTTGGATTTCAGCTTATACATACAAACATATTTATATTTGCATATATGTGTGTTACAAATTACATGTAAATAAATTTCAGCTTTATATAAGAAAGAAGTTTTAATTAAAAGATCTATTGAACAAAAAAATGGCCTGACTTTGAAGGCAGTAAGATTTTCATCACTGAAAGTATTTAAGCATAGATTAAGCACCCATTTGTCAAAAGTATTATAAAGAGACTTCCCTTATCAAGTAGAAGTTGGAACACAAGTAGAAATTTGAACAGATGAATTCTAAGTTTCCTTCTAGGGTTTCATCTTGTGAATACTACAGTTTTTCTCATCTGCCCACTAAGATTCTATAGAAGATGTATTGTTGACAGCCCGGTTGAATTATTGATTTGTATTGAGTTCATAGGCCAATGACACCCTCAGATCTCTTTCATATGATTCCCTCTTCTTATTTTTCAGTCCCATAAGTGTCTTCAGTTATCTCAGGCTTTCAAAATTGTCATTAAAATATAAAACACAACTCATGAAATTTAATTTTAGGAAAAAAGTAAACATGTATTATATGAAACTATTAGAAAGGTGGTAGGATATCAGCAGCTAAATGGCACAGTGAACAGAGTACAGGGCATGGAGCAAGAAGGATCTGAGTTCAAATCCAACATTAGACACTAAATAGTTGTATGGATAAGTAATTTCTCTATTTGTTTCAATTTCTTGCCTGCAAAAATGAGCTGGCAAAAAAAATGGTAAACTATTCCATTATCTTTACCAAGAAACTTCTAAATGGAGTCACAAAGACATGACTGAAACAAATAACAGAATGACAAAAGATAATCATGAAATTGTAAAAATCCTAAAAATTTGTCACAATTCTCATATGATTCAAGATCATGTTGCCTATATAACAGCTAAGTCAGTTTGGCCAACTTTGTTTTACCACAACAGAGGAAGATTAGCACTTAAGTTTTCTATTTGCTGTTTTTGCTGTTCTTTCTCAAAGACTTTTTTTTTTAGTGGCTAAAAGCAAGTAATGTTTTTTTGTGCTTCTGCAAAATCGTCTTCTTAACCACAGGGGAAGCAGTGAGAAGTCTACTCCTACACCTTTCCTCCCAATTCATTCTGGCACTTTGTTATTCTAGAGCAAGGGTTGCAATTTTTTCAGTATCAAGTGGTACCACAATGGACCTAAAAATGGATCTAAAAATGTCACTGTATTAGCCCCCCAAAAATCTCAGAAAAAGTAAAAAAGAAGGGGAAAAGAGTACACAGGAAATACACAATATAAGGATAGACAGATTTTTTTCATGTGAAAAAGACCTAGAAGCTTTAAGGAAATGCAAATTGAATATGAATCAATATTGTAACATGGGAATTAAAACATCATTATGTTAGGATATATTAACAAAAAAGAATAAGATTCAATGATCTGATCACATAGATCATTCTACATTTTAAGAGGGATCCTATGGTTAAGATGGATTTTGATAAATTGAAACATACACAGAGAGAAATTTGTCTAATGGAGGGAACTTGAAGATTTTATAATATGAAGGACTGTCAAAAGAACTGGAGAAGATGGGTAAGGGTAATAGGATAACACATTAACTACTTGAAGAGCTACTGCATAGAAGGGAGTTCAGAATTGTTCTACTTAACTACTAAGGGCAAAACTAGGATCAATAGAAGGGAGGCAGGAGAGATGCATGTAACAGGAGAGACAGGAGAAAAAATTGTTGCCTCTATTTCTAGACCTGATCTTAAATGTGGTTTTTTTTGTGAATATAAACCAAAATTAGAGATAGGGTATAAAATAATGACACTGAAAAAGAATCTTTTTTAAATTGTACTGTCCAATATCACATACAGGTAAAAATAAACAACAAATTTTGTAATTCATACAAACATACAGAAATTGAAGTTCTATCAAAATGTCCTCATTGGCTATTGATTTCTACTGGTCAATATTACTAAATACATTTTTCTATCAGCTCCAGGCAGATTCTGGAAGTAACTTTGTCTTAGCAATTGACTATTCTTTTAATATAAAATCCTTTATTCTTTTTACTTAGCTAGGTTTATATGGATGTATTATGTGATTTTTTTTAAATCTAAAATTTCCTTAAAACATTCATTTTATTAATCATATAATTATTACATCTTTATTTAGAATTCATGTGCTAAACAGATGGGAGCTATATACCTTTATGTAATTTACTTTCATGAAAATATCTTTCTTAGCATACTTATTTTACAAATAACAATCCAGACTTTCTCTATTTCTATTTCTGTCTCTCTTTCTCTTTCCCTGTCACTGTCTCCCTGTCTCTATCTGTCTGTGTCTCTGCTTTTCTGTGTCTCTGTCTGTCTCAGTCTCTCTATCTATTTCTGTTTCTGTTTACAAACTTACAAAGTCAACAAGCATTTATTAAACACCATGATAAGATCTAGCTGTTAGGAGGATTATTTTGGCAGCCATATAAATAATTAACTGAAAAACAGAGAAAGAAGGAAACAACCCAAAAAACTAGAAATTTAAAAGCTATATTCTGTAGTTTCCTAGAGTTAAATTCCATGGAAGAATTTTTTTTATTATTTTTTTGGTTTTGGGGTTGAGGATTTGGGGTTTTTTTGTTTTGTTTTTGTTGGGGTTTTTTGGGGGGGTGGCAACAGAATTCTGATATCACTTTTATAGTGAATTTCCAGTAAGGAAAATATTTTAGTAATGCTTATTTGCATGGGGTATTAAATGATGCAAATATCACATGACCAATATGTGTCTGAGGGAGCACTTGAACATAGATTTTCCCTTCTTCCAAGGCAAGTTCTCTATTTTATATACCATGAAGTCCACTCATCTGTCACATCAAAAACTCCTCTGCCCCATGTTGTTATCCATGAAATAGAATGTTAAATCCTTAAGATGTTGTTTCAATTTGTCTTTGCTTTTCTATTATTTGGCATATAGAAGTCACTCAGTAAATCATTGAATTAATGAATTGAATTGAAAGGAGCAAGGTGTTTGCTCATAGTCTTTTAAACCAGTATCTCCTGACTTGAATCCTACAGTGCATTTAGCAATACCATTACAGAGATGAGGTAGCTAGTGACAGAAATTCTGGTTTCCTCAATCAAGTAAGAGAATATAACATCTGCTAAGAAGAAGGTAGATGGGAGTTAAATAGTTTATATGAGGAATGTGACAGGGGATCAATCACAAGTTAATAAACAGATTTCTATGTCATTGAGTGGGCTCAGTTTAAGGCCAGAGTGAATTTGTTATGGACATAATAAGAATGATGTTTCCTTTCATAGTTTTTGCTTTCTTCCATTATTTAGTGCATTCATTGTCAAAGCATATGAACCAACAATTCTTAAAAGAACTGCAAGCAATTAATGTAATTGAAGATTGCTCCAGACAACTAATAAGAGAACACGAATCAAAAGAATTATGTGCTTTCACATCACATCCTAAGATTGACAAAGATGGCAAAGAGGGTATATATATTAGTCAATGTTGAAGGAGTTGTGGAAAAACAGATATACTTACTTGGTATTGGAATAACTGTGAACTGGTACAAATCTTTTGAAATTGTGGTAAAAAAGTTACTAAGATATCTAATACAATTTTATCTAGAGATGCAACTGCTAAACATGTATCCCAATGAGACTAAAGACAGAAATGCTTCCATATGCATCATTATATCTATAACAGCACTTTTTTGTAATTAGACAATATTGGAAGCAAAATAGATAACAATAAGTTGGAGAATGATCAAACAAGTTGTAGTACATGAAGGTAATGGAATATTAATATACTCTTAAAATAATAATAGTTATTATTTATGTAGAACTTAACTATATGCTAAGTACTGTGTTAAGCACTTTACAATTATTATATTATTTGATATTCACAATAATATTGAGGGTTATCTCCATTTTACAAATGAGGAAGTTGAGACAAACAGGGATTTAAGTGTTTTGAGTCACTATCTTTAGTTGGATTTAAACTCAAGTCCCCTTGCTTCCAGGTCTGGAGCAGTATCTATCACCTAATAACTGATAGATATGAAAAATATAAATACATATGGGAATGGCCAAAAGGAACTTAGCTATTAACGCATGTTCAGTATGCTCTACCTGCTACTCCTTGAGCATTTCCACAGCCTGCTTTCAGTTAAATATAATAGAGGACATTGTTTTTCACTATAGATCATGCACAAATATTCTGCAACTGTTTCCTGTCAGCAAATTATGTAGTAAAGGAAAACCTTTTAACTGACTGCTGAGCAGAATAAAATGAGTATTACAAAAAAACTACAAAGGAAATACTCAACAACTCTTCCTGATAGCTCTTGATTAAGCAAGACATTCTGTAAGTTTCTGGGAGAAAAAGATTGTCTCCCATTTGCTTACCATGTAATCTATAGATGTGACACTGTTTTGTCTCTTTTGTGTTTGTTCTTTTCTGATCCTAGATGAATAAATATCAGAGACCAAACAATTCTGGGAGCTTCAATAGGCCAGCCACCAGTGAGCCAGCAATGAAAGTCTAGAGTAGGGTGTATTAAAATTGCAAGAACAGAGGCTGGTAAGTAAGCCCAGCCCAGAGGAATGACCTTTATAGCCCAGCCCAATAGTGGGTTAACCTAAAAGCTGAATAGCTATTTCATGAAAATAAAGCATCCATATGTCCATTGGCTATGCCATACCCCAAAGTGAAATTGGTGGGAGGAATACAACTCTTGCTTTATTTTTGGACTGAAGTACTGAGGTAATAGAGAAGAGAGTATTCAGGTTTGGGTGAAATGTTTGGGGCTTTTTTGTTTTGTTTTGTTTTTGCATTTTGCTTTTCGATATATCTTGTTAGTAAATATTCCTTCATCAAAGTTATCTAAAAGATACAAATAAGTCAGTGTGATATTGGGCTGCTAATTACTAACTAGTTAGATGGCATTAGGAAAATATTTGGCATTTGATTTGAGGAGAGATAAAATAGATCTAGACCTATGAATCATAGAATTAGAGGAAAGACCTCATCCTTCTTAAATTATACCTAGAACACTGAGGGAAAGATTTAGTCAGCTGAACCTTGAGAAGTCAATCTGCTATTGAGAGTGGGGGATTGGAGAGTGAGTGAAGAGCCTATAAATACTACACATGAAAAAAATTTGCACAAACTAATTAAAGCTCATTGAAATGATTAGAACTAGAAAAAAAACAATATACACAATGTCTAAAGCAGTATACATGGAAAGAATAATGCAAAAAAACAAAGTTGAAACTCAATCTTATATAATTGAAATAGTATGACCTAGAAAAGAGATGAAAGGTGTTCCACCCACCCTTTGTAAATTGAGTGGACTATGGATATAGAACACTGTAAAATTCCTTATTTGAAAAAAATATTGTAACAATAAATAATACCCTTGGGAAGTCAGAGAAGTTATGTTGAGAAATTTAGGTAACAGAAAAATGAATACTAATATTTTAAATCCAATTTTTTTCAACTATCTCTGTGGTAGACTCAATGACAACCTCTCAACAACTTGGTAAATGTTCTTCATTTACCTAAAATGAAAAGTAATCACTTTATATGCCAGTTTATGATGAACCTCTCCAAAAATAAGAGTATGATGCTCTATAATAAACATATTTTTACATAATCTTTAAGGAAAAATCACTTTCACACCCCAGTAAGATGTCAAAGTAGAATACTATTTAGTAAATGTGGGTTTTTTTGTATTTTTCATAGGAAATCCCATATTATATACTGAGAAAGTTGGCAAATGGGTCATCTCAGAAGATCTCTAACACATAAGAATTTTGGTAAATGAAAGGTTTCTTTCAATTAAGGGAAGCCTTCTAGCTATGCACATATGTTAAAGAGTCAATGTCTTCTTTCACTGTTTATAACTCCATTGCAGGGTCCATACTTTAATCCTCCATCTCATAAAAGAAGGGAAGGAAAATAATTGACTAACGAGAGAGAAAAATGCTGTTGGTAATAGCCTGTTTGGAATATTTACTTTTATTCAAGAGAAGCCATTATTCTTTCTAATGAATGAAGTTTGGAAGGACACCGATGAACAGTTGTTTACCTTGGCTGACAAGATTCCAATGATAGTAAAGTTGAAAAGAAATCTTAATTCTTAATTGCTTTTCTTAAATCTTCTCATTTCTTCAACTATATTTAAGATGATTTTGCCAAACCAAATTTGTGGATCAGTGGTATGACTTGAGAGATTTTTTTTTCTTATTTTTGATTGAAATTCTAAAAGCTCTGTTTGGAGCTGTAACTGTAGAAATTACTACTATTTTGAAACCAACAAAGTATAGAAACCTAAATTCTATCTGCAAAAAAGAATAGGAAATTTAGGAGCTTGAAGAGGGTTAGAACAGAGATATATAGCTTAGAGACCAAATTGCTATTTCAAAGCAAGAGTAGGGATATAGATCTTAAATATGAACACTGCAAAAACATCAAGAAGAAAGAAGAAATATGTACTTACTTTCCAAAACCCAGTTCCTCCACCTTTAAAACCATTATTTCAATTGACAAACTTTCCTAAGGGCGCTATGTTTTCAAGATAATTTTTCCTATTTTACAGATTTCTTCATTGATAATCTTAGCTAATTAAATGCCTGCAAATAGGTGCTTTAGAGAATGAGATGAATACATAGCTATGTTCATATTACAATTTTCTGTTGTTCCTTTATATGTATAAATTCATATATGTATTTTAATCTGAAGACCATGCTAAAGAAATATTCTTATTTCCCCATTTTTCTTTTGGGGTTTCAGGCAATCTCCATGTTAAGGAGTCATAAATATATAAATTTAAACTGCAAAAGTTTTTTAAATTTTCCATAAGTTGTTGAAAATTGAAACTGCAGACTTCAATAAAAGTCTGCAAAGAAAATCATTTTTTTATTATGAGCTTGAAAATGCTAGTTTCCTCAGCGTTTCAGGTCACTCACTCAACCAGCTTGCAAAATTCAAATGCTTGGAAACCCACAAATAATCCAAGACCAAACTCTGCCTCCAAAATACAGCACAGGAAAATTATCTCCTGAATACTTTCAATACCATATGGTAAACTGTGTTTTCTGCCGGTATAGGGAACATTTTAACTCCAAGGAATTTGTAATTATATCCAACTAATTAGCTCCATTTATTTTTTTATAATACTGCCCTTTCTTTTAAGAGGAAAGGAAATTCTATCTCTACCCACTGTGATTATCACTTTTATTATATGTGTAATTGTTGTTAGAGGGAAAGGAATTTGAACAGCAACCTAATAAATATGCATGAAATGTGTATCAAATGAGAATGTTGCCAAATCTTTGGTCTGCCTGACAATGAAAATAGAGAAATTGATAGTATTTATTTCTCCATGTCTGCTTTTAAGGTCATGTATAAGCTCAGAAGCTATTTAAAAAGACATTGCCAGCTCTGAGCATTTAAGTATATATGAAGCTGAATAAGACTGGTCATTCTCTTTCCAACTCATCATCAAATTTCTTCTTAGCCAGAGTAGGATGTAGTTTCTTTGGCGACTTTAGAAGATGACTACTAGAGAAAAATTTGAAATAGACAGCTTTGCAAGGGTCAGTGTTGAAAAATTACTCATGCATATGTTTTGCAAATAAAAAGCTTTACTAAAAAAAGAAGATAACTGCTAATATTTCTATATTATGTCCAGCTATTCTAGTGGGGAACAAGGCTCTTTCTCTACAGTAACCCAGTTAGAATATATTGTTCTTATTTCAGGATGTTTCGAGGAAGTAACAATACAAAACTTTCATTGGATTAATAAAGCCAATATGATGCAATGAGCAAAGTGATGAACCTGAAGTTAGAAAGATCTGACTTTAAATCCAGCCTCTGAGTTTTCTAAAGGGGTTACTCTGGCCAGGTCACTATGTAACTTGGGCAGTTCTTTTGAACTTATCTACTAAGATACAGATTTGTACTACATTGGCAATAAGAACTTCCCAAAGATAGAGTTCCCCATAATGACAAAATGATGTTTCTTTCTTTTTTTTTATTAAAAGCTTTTTATTTACAAAACATATGAGTGATTTTTCTACATTGACCTTTGCAAAAACTTTTTTTTCCCAAGCTTTTCCCCTCCTTTCCCCCACCCCCACCCCTAGATGACAGGCAATCTAATACATGCTAAATAGGATAAATTATATGACAAATCTAATATATGTATACATATCTATACAGTTATCTTACTGCACAAGAAACATCAGATCTAGAAAGAGAAGAAGAAAAAAACAACCTAAGAAGGAAAACAAAATGCATGGAAATATTCACAGAAAGCGTTAAAATGCTGTGTTGTGGTCCGTACTCAGTTCCCACAGGCCTCTCTCTGGATGTATATGACTATCTTCATCACTGAACAATAGGAACTGGTTTGAATCACATCATTGTTGAAGAGAACCACGTCCATCAGAATTTATCATCGTATAGTCTTGTTGCTGTGTATAATGTTCTCCTGGTTCTGCTGATTTCACAATGATGTTTCTTTCACAAAATAAATTTCTAAATAGTCCTTGAAAATACATTGATAGGGGCAGCTAGGTACTGCAGTGGATAGAGAACCAGCCCTGAAATCAGGAGGACCTGAGTTCAAAAATCTGGTCTTGGTCTCAAATACTTAACACTTCCTAGCTGTGCGGCCCTGGGCAAGTCACTTAACCTCAATTGCCTCAGCAAAAAAAAAAAAGGAAAAGAAAAGAAAATACATTGATATCACGTCTCAATAGGCAAGAAGTTTTCCTGTATTGCCTCAGTCTCCCTTTTCCCTTTCTTAATAGTATGGCTTTATTCAGTCTCTTCAGATGTTCAGAAACCAATCATTTTATTTCAGCTTTCCTTTTACTGATATCTGTACTGAGGAAAAAAAATCTAACAAGGACAGCAATAGCAACAGCATAACAATAGAGAGACCAGTCAGACACTTTTCTAAATGTGACCAAGGAGACAGGCAGAAAGGCAGATACTGGATGGAGATGATGGTGAAGAGGTAAAGGGCCATTATGGAGATGACCTGGTAACCCTTTGCCTGTACAGGTAAATGTTTCTTTTGTGAGAGAGAACATGAAAAAGGGGGATAGACAGAAATGAGTGCTGTGCAAGGAAAAATCAAGGGCTAGCAATGAGTGAAAATTATTTTAATTCTATGTTGTTAAAAAAAACTAGATTTAATAATCCCTTAATTCTAAAAGGTCAAATCTCATCAATTTAAATTATTGCAGCATCTCTCATCACATGTTTTGACTGTGGTCAAAGAAGATTCAGAAAAAGAGGACTAAATTAATTAATTTCGATTCTGATGGTGTTATCCATAGCCGATCAGAAGAATACACCTATGGTGCTCAATATTTTGCTCTGTCATCTTGCTAATTATCACCAAATACTCTATCAACTCTCACTGAAAGTCTTTGGTCTTTGAGAGAGGTCATTGACCCAATTTATTATTACTGCTGGACCAAATAATAAATTGATTGTACTCAGAATTTTGCAGGTCAGTTTTCCTTGATTTCTACCATAACAACTTGGTGAGTAAGGAAACAATTAGCAATGGGAAGCTGATCTTCAAAGCAACCAGGGAGGCCTTGCAAAAGTATTCAGGTGACATTTTCACTGGGAGGATTTCTTTGTGGAGGATTGTTTTGGAGACCTCACTTTACCCTCACTTGCAATCTTTCCAAAATAACTTAATCCTGTACAATGTTGGGGAAGCAGCAGTTTTGCTTGTTTGCCTTGGTGTCCTGTTTGGTGTACTTGTTTGAGTGATTGACATAATTGATAGTAGAAAACCCAGGAAATCCCCCTAAAGAATTTTCTGGAGAAATTTCCTTTTCTTCAAGAAAGGCTCCCAGTCAGGCCAAGGAGTAATCGGTGGTACCCCTTTGAGGAAGTCATAAAATAAATCCCAGGCTACTTATTGCCATTGGCAGGAGGAAGAAGTTAAGTTCTGAGGTCCTCACCATAATTGACAACTAGGAAAACTGATAATTCTCATTCAAAAAGGGTCAAGGAAATGCCTTGTCAAAAGTAACCATTATTGGCAAGTAGATAAAAATAGGTTAATTAATTTGAATGAAATTTTGTAATGAAAGAAAATAGCATAATTGTGGTAAATTAGATCCTAATTAAAACTATATTTATTATTTGGCATTAAGCAATCTGTAAGTTACCTTATCACTGTTTACCTCAGTAAAGGAGAAAAATCTTACCATCCAGTAAAAATCAAATGAAATAATGATTATAAAAAATTTTAATGTCATGCCTGGCATATGGTAAGTACTATATAAATGTAAATAATTGTTATGACTATTATTATTATTTCTTTTATTGAATATAATTACCCTTTAGTAATAATAATAATTACCCATAATTCTTTGTTGTGTTTTAAATGTGGTTAGTATAAAATAGTAAAGATGATCAAATGAATGATTTTATGTTAAATAATTCAGAAATGCATTGGAATGAATTGATATCATCTGACTGGTATTAAGTTTTCTGAATGACATTTTGTTTCTAAATTTTCTTGCATTGTGATTTTGAGGAAATCATCATATGACAAATAATGTTAAGAATTATATCATTAGAAAATTGGAGAAGAAAGAGCAGAAAATATTGATTGAATTTTTGAAGGCCTACTTTTATTATTAAAGTTATATGAGAGCAATAATAGCTAGACCTAAGATATAATTAGGGAAACTTTGCTATTTCTGGTGAAATCATGTGGCATTGTAGTCTGATATTGTTTTGAGTATTGACTGCTGGTATAAGTGTCTGATCCTTCAGTCAGCAATCCATCATTTGAGGGAAATGTAACTAGCTGCTCAGGGGGTCCAACTTTATGACTACTTCAGGTGGATGTGTGTACCTAGAAGAGATTGAAGGAATAGCCTTGGCATAGACTGTGGTAGGATTCCCATTACTTAATTTCTCCTTTTTGCTCTCTCCTTCCCAAAGAGGAATATTTCTCACCTGGTTAATCCTATATTTGGCTATTATGCCTTATTAATGATGTGGAATTTTTCTATATTATTGGTTGTTGCAAAGAGTAAGTATTACTCTTACTTAAAATGAAATAGAAGCAAGGTTGCTCTGTAATGGTACAACCATTTTCTTAAGCAGTTTATAAAACGATTTTCAAATAAAGAATTAAATGCCTATACTATGAATTAAAGAATTTTTCTGGGCTTAAATACCAAAGAAACTATTGATAAGAAAAAAATATCTCTATATAGATAGGTATAATTATATAAATATGTGTGCATATACATATACATATATATAATAACTTTTTATAATAACTAAGAATTGGTAATAAAGTAGATACCATCAATTAGAAAATGGCTAAACAAATTGTGGTAAATGAATATAATAGAATATTACTATGCTGTAAAAGTGATATATGTATGTTGAATGGAAAGAAGGATGAAAAGTGCTATATAAACTGATGCAGAGTTAAATAAACAGTTAAGAAAACAATAATCACAGTAACTACAACAAAGTTAATGAAAAGAACCAAAAGATCAAAAATAAATATAAAAGAATTACGAGTATCAAGTGAAACTCAAATGAAGATATTTGATAAGACATCCCCAACCTATGCCTTCATGGATGTGGGAGATCCATGTGTTGCACGTTGCATATTTTTCTGGACTTTTTAGATGTATGAATCAGTTGTGTTGACTTTTTCTCTCTCTCTCTCCAAAAAACACTATTTATCATATGAAACAACTCAAGGAGGGCAGAGATAGAGGGATACACAGAATACTATAGAGATATAAGAAACAATTTATTAATAAAAACTTATTTTTAAAAAAATACTCTGAAAACAAACATCTGTGAGACAGCTAATAATTTTTCCTAGATTCTTATTATAAATAGAAAATGGAATTAATAATTCTAAAACAAAAATAAAACAACAAAACAAACAAAACAAGTATGTGATCCTGATCAAGGCACTTAACCCTCTGCCTCCCCTGCCCTCACTCTCCCCCTCCAATGTAATAAAGCAATTATTTAAAAAAGAGAGCATTGCCATGGGCATGACAAACAGATCAAGATATAAATCAATAAAATGTCTGATATTTTGTCTAGTTCTATACAGTTTACAAAACATATTTATAAGCATTATTTGAAGTGATTCTCATAAAAACCCATGAGGAAATTAAAGTAGATAACACATTTTATAGATGTGAATTCAAAGTCTGTTGGAAAAGTTAAGAGACTTGTCAAAGTCACACAGTTATGAAAGGGACAATCAGTCCATCCATATATGCATGGAGACACCTATGTATCATTTATTGTTCTAAATGTTGGTGATATGAAGAAAAGCAAAAGTTCAAGGTCTTAAAGAGCTCAAAATCTAACAGTGAAGAAAATATGCAAAAAATATGTAGAAATAGCTATATGCAGGAAAAATTGGACATAATCAATAAAGGGAAGCTACTAGTATTTTTCTGACTTTAAATCCAAAATTCTTTCTATTGCATCAATAAGCTATTGCTGCTATTTCTTACACATAAAAGAGACAGAAGGGCAAATTAAATATTGATCATCTAAGTTGTGCAAGTTTCATATATAAAAGATAATATTTGCTTGGGCATGGTGAAACCTCTTATTGATGAACCCCCACAAACCTATTTGGGTATTTTCAGTCAGAAAAATCACAGAGAGGATAAGGTAAGTTCCAGGACTAGACTTAGTAAACTATTCTTGATGAAGTCTAGAAGGTTCTATAAATTTTGTTTCATTTCTGATAAATGTTTCTAAGTGAAAGCTACAAATAACTGCATGTTGGTTTACTAATTTTCTCAGCTTTTCCTTCCTTACAGAATAAATGGAAATAATATTATATTTCCATTATAGTGTCTCTTTCCAGTATTAAATAGTATCTTTAATGGTGGTAAAGATCAAAATAATAGCTCAAGTAAGAGAATAATGGAAATAGAAAGGATATTGCTGTTTGTCCTTTGTCTTCAAAGAGAACTAATGAATTGACTCATGTGGCTTGGACTAAAGGGAGGTAGAACTGCACAAAGTTGTCAGCCTCACTCTTTCTTCCAGAGTCATCAGAGTCCAGACTAGACAAATTTCAGGATGACTGTGAATGGACCAGCATGCATTGGATGACCTTGACATCTCTCATGTCTAACCAAGTTCTAAGTGTCCCACAGTATCTGCTTCAGTCACTTTTGTGGCCATTAGAACAAATAGTTCTCAACTGCTCATTCTACTAGGAGAAATCTTGATTTTCTTGTGGTAGACAACCACTAACTCACCAAGTGGTTTATGGCCCATCAGTTATCATCAACCTAATTTAAGGCATGTGCCAAGATATATTGGAGTATGGCTGCTATGTATACCACAATTTCTTGGAGTCACAGGTGGGAGTTTAATGATAGGTGGATATCCAAAGTGGATGAGCAACCCTGAAAAGGGCTCAGCAAAGAGCTCAGACCAAAGATGCTGGTTCTCCTGAACATCCATACAACACAAATAAAAGATGTAACGAATGGCAAGGTAATGGTGTAAAGAATATCAAATAGAGTCAGATTTTTTTTATTTAAATTCTACCATTTATCTACCAATTTCCCCTTTGAAGGTTACTTTTCTCATTTACAAAATGGGAATGAATAATATTGGCACCAATTTCATCATATGGTTTTTGGGAAGAATAAGTGCTGTGGAATCTGCAAAGTGCTAAATATAGGTATATACATATCATTTTAGTGAATATAATAGTTAATACACTAACTCACCCAAATGGAAAATGTTAGAAATCAATAGTGGCAGAGCAAATTATTTTATAAAAAATGTTATAAGACTTTCCCTTGACATGGCTATATCTGCGGTTATTGTCACCACAAGTGTTTATAATGTCTTTTAGCTAACTTGCATCTCTCCAAAATATTACTACTCCTAACCAGAGGCACACTGCTGGAGCTATTAGAGTCTTACATGTATCAACTTTTCCTCCTATTTCTTCATCTAATGGTACTAATTATCCACAGTAAAAGAGGGACTGCCTAACAGAATTTCTGTATTTCTACTTCCCAAATATACTTGTAGAATGAGAGCAGGAATGATGTCCTATTCATCTTGGTTCTGCCTTATCACATTCCTCCTGGCTCAGTGACATATGGTAAGAAATTATTTATTATTGTAGAGGAGATCCATCTTTCAGGCAGAAACAATATTACAATAATTTAGGGTCATGAGGCTTAAACTAAAAGGATTTAAATTAAAAGTCATCTAATCTGACCACTTTACAGATGAGAAAACTAAGGCCCAAAGACATTAAGTGACTTGCTCAGTGTTGCACAGGTAGTATCAGCACTATGATTTAAATATAAGCTCTCTCACTTAAATCCAATAAGAACTATCTTTAAAATACAACAGTTCTTTCCAACTCTGTGATTCCAAAAGTCTGTTAAATATTTACTGAAGGAACAGAAAAGGATTAGTCACAGAATTATGGGCCTAAAACTATTAAATACCTTATTGGTCATTTAGTCAAATATCCTCATTTAACAAATGAAGAATTGTAACTTATCCAAAATTATATAGTCAGAAAGTATCATAGTATGGATTTGAACTCAGATCTGGTGATTCCAAGTTCAAGACTCTTACCATTGCACTGTGTTACTCTTTATACTATTATGGCAGCATTAGTACTCACAAGTTTGCCTTCTCCATAGGCAAATGAGTCTAGGCCTCTGTGCATCTTTAATATTTAATTGGTAAATATTGAGAAAGTTTGTCGTAGACAATATTTTTCCTCTCATATGAGTAGTTTGATTTGGCTTATGGATATGGAGAGAAACCAAGATCTAATAAGTCAAAAATCTAAACTACTGTGATCAAATGAGCAAATAATTAAAGCTGGGCACATTTGCACTGCACCTGTTTCATACCATCTGCCCAAAGCAGATTTCTAGCCTTTGTTTTGTATCTTTCTTTAACCATATCTAGGTAGAGAATAGACAACTTTAATTCATAATGAGAAAGTCATCCAAAATTGTGTTAGCAATTAAAAATGGAGGTTGACTAAGATTTTAGTGCCAGGCTGAGGAGATGTTATAACTTTCATTTCAATAGACAACAAATTCAATTTCAATATTATGAAAAATCTTCTGAACAGACAAAACTCTTTTTCTATGAGCATCAGAGCTTTTCCCAACAGTTTACAAAAAAGTCTTGATTCTCTTTCTTATTTAACTTTACATAATCTTTTACACAAATGTTAAACATCTGTTCAAACAGGAAAAAAGAATAATTTTGCTGTTGAGATTATTGAATCATAATTCCTTAATGTATATTTTTTGATCCAGCCATGACTTAATGAAAACAAATGTCTGCTTTTTTATATTAACTTCAATGTATCTCTGGATCTATGATGTCATTAGCATTATTCTTCATCCAACAATATATATCACAGTCCATCTATGGCTTTTCATCTCGTGCAATTCTTCTCTCAAAAAATTCCATAAATATTCCAAATGCTGAAGGACCCAAATTTTTGATATTATGTGGGTACTAGTGTAAGATGGTTTTTCATATGTATGGGTGTATTGAGTTAAGGGAGGACAAGCACTTCTGGCATGAGGGCTTGCTAAACCCTTCTCAGGGCTGCTTATCCATCTTTGATATCTAGCAATCACTCAACTCTTCCCTGCAGCTATAAGAACCTATAACTTGTACAATGCCTACACTCCTGGTAAAAAAAAAAAAGTCTCAGCAAAGAGGCTAAGCCAGTTACTGACAATCCTCCAAAATGCCAGAAAGATAGGAAGATGTCTACCCCAAGTTTGTGAAGGCTTTCCCTTGCAGAATGAAAAAATGAAACAGTTTGTTTGAATGGACAGGAAAACAACTAAAGCAGGCCCTGGGGGCACTTAGAGCTTGGTCAGACATTGAAGACCAAGGGCATCCACTGAAGTGTGGACCATTGCCAGTTGTCTCGACTTTTGTCTTGCCGCTGATCTCTAATGACTGGAAGAAAAAGTGAGGATAATGACTTCTTGAAATGATGAAACACTTAAATCCAACTCAAATGCAAATGATTTCATCCCATAATTTGACTGGTCTTCTTGGAAAACAAAGGACCAACTACAGCAAAAACAACTACCACCACCATCCCGCAGCTAGTGGGATTTGCAGACTTTTTATGTGATTTTTTGTTGTTGTTGTTGTTGTTGTTCTTCCCAGCACATGACTGGCTCTCATACTTTTTCAGTTGTATATTTCTTTAATGATAGACCATTTTAGGGTCACAGTTCCTTGTTGGAAATATGCTGTAAGTCAATCAATTAATCAATAAAAATTGATTAAAGTACTCATTAAATAAATATTTATTGAGTTTCCACTATGCAACAGTCAGAATTAAATGGTAGGGATATGGAGAGACAAAAGATAGTTCTTCCCTCAAGAATTTCATAATCTAAAGGGATAGACAACAAGCAAATAAATATGTACAATTTTATATATGGGAATAAAAAATAAGAGAGAAGGCTCTAGAATTAAGAGGGGAAAGTCTTCCTGTAAAAAGGATTTGGGATTTCAATTGGGACTTTACAAAAACCATGGAAGGCAAAAGGCAGAGATAAAGAAAGTAAGCATTGCATGCAGACAAAAAGAAAATTCCCAGAGCCAAGAAATGGAATGCATTGTTTGTGGAAAAGCCAGGAGACAAGAGTTCCTGGATTAAATAAAATGTGGTAGCAACTAAGGGGCTACAAACTCCTCACTTTGTCTTCTTTGAATGTCTTGCAATATTAATTTATTTTTAGCAACTATGAGGTTCCATGCTTTTCAGTTATATATTTAACATACAAAGTCAAAATGTTATGAACAATTAAAAGTGATATTCGCATTAAGCACAATATTTCCCATTTGTCAATAAGAGGACTTATGTTGTTAACATACATTATCATTATTCCAGAAACAGTTCTGATTTGTCTGAATTCCAGATCAATCAAAGTTTCTTGAATATATTTGGCATGACATATCCTTCTAAAACTGAGATTCTGTAAAGAATTCTGAAGCCAGCTGAAACCCACTCAGAGACCAGTCTTGATGTGAAACTTTCATTGGCATAATTGAGAGCAGTTACTTTTAAAAACTAATGCTGCAGAGCAAACTTGGAAATGTATAGATCAATTTTTTAACCCCATACAAACAGATTTGCATATGTATTGCTACCAATTTTCAAGAGATCCTATACTTGAATATAATCATAATTTTCTCTCTGCCATGAGCCACAGGGTGTTTTGGCAGCAGTTAGTAACAAAAATCTTCCAGAACACAAGAGCTCTTTAGGGGCTAATAACACTCTTTGAATAATGGACAGTGGATGGGATTGGATATGGTTACTTACTACTCTAGGTACTCTCTATCTCTGTCATTTGTTTAAACTATTTAACTTCTACGTGTTTCTCATTCTAATAGGCACACATGATTTCAATCACAGATATTTATATTCAAGATTTTTTAAAAACCATATTGTTCAAATATAACAAAAAGCATCCTCAGAAACCACCTGTATGCAGAAACCAAGTAAAAAAAATGTTTAAAAAAAAGATGACTTTTCCGAGGAACCTTAGGGGTTCTCAGTTCTAGCAAGAACCAACATTTGAAGGCTATCTCTCCAAATGATCACTTTTCTCAGGAACTGTGGGTGGTCTCCTTTTAAGTAAGTCTCTCTGCATTTAATTTGTTTCAATTGAAAGAAATAATATTCATCAATTAAACTGGCTACTGTGCTATTCGATAACAGTTAAACTAAGCGTCAACCACAATGATAATGATGATTACTGTGTAACTAAATTCTTAACATTGTGGAGAACAAAGGAACAGAAACTGAAACAGTACTAGTGGGGTATATAGTTAAATTGACAATGGAAATACAAATGACATTCAAAGGAAAATGTTGTTATTTAAGGGTCTTTGGAGTGTCTTGCAACCCCCCCTCCCCATAGTTTTGGCAAATTCAGTGAAAACTCATGTGCAGAAGTGAGTTTTCAAGGGGAGACTAGAGATTCATCTTTTAAATTAAAAAAGGGAAACCTGAGGGTGATTTCCATTATTGAGTTAAATTTCTTTGAATACTATGCAGAAATTTTCTGGAGAGTTCACTTGCATTGTTACTACTAGCTGGGAAAAGTGCTTGTTCATGGGGAACTCAAGCAATCACAGTGAAAGTACATAGGGATTTCAATAAAGTCTCCATAAGTATATAATCTATAGCCTTTAAATATCTGGATTAGGTTGATTGAATTTCTCTTGAACCACAGGTATCTGTTTAGCATAAATTTCTGCTCTTCTATATTTCTAATATTTAACATTCATTTAAAAATATCACAAAATTCTAATAACAGTTATTATATAATTTAGTGGGGATAAATGTAAGGATTCACAGTTAGGTTCACAAGGTCAGCTTCATGAGCCCTTTTGTGACAGTGTTCCCTACATGACATAATGATAATAAGAACTCATAACAAGAGGATATGCAATAAAATGGTAGAGAGTCAGATGATAGAGATCATGTTGAGAAATAGAATAAAGACCAGTGTTGCTGGATTTTAAATACATGGAGAAACAAAGTATAAGAAGACTAGAAAGGTAGGAAACGGTAAGGTTGCAAAAGGTTTTAAAAACCAAATAGTAGATGTTCTCTATGATACAGAAGGTATTAGGAATCATTGGAATTTATTAAGTGCATATGCCCATCAGTTAGGGAATGAATAAATATGTTAAAGTAATGGAATAGTATTACTCTATTAAAAAATGATGAGCAGCATATTTATAAAAATTCAAGCCATTCTCCAATCAATAAATGGTCAAAGGATATGAAAAGACAATTTTCAGAGGATGAAATTAAAACTATTTATAGTCATATGAAAAGGTGCTCCAAATAACTGTTAATCAGAGAAATGCAAATCAAGACAACCCTGAGGTACCACTTCACACCTGTCAGATTGGCTAAAATGACAGGAAAAGTTAATGATGAATGTTGGAGGGGTTGTGGGAGGGCTGGGACACTCATGCATTGTTGGTGGAGCTGCGAACGGATACAGCCATTCTGGAGAACAATTTGGAGCTATGCTCAAAAAGTTATCAAACTGTGCATACCCTTTGACCCAGCAGCATTTCTATTGGGCTTATATCCCAAAGAAATCATAAAGGAAGGAAAAGGCCCCACATGTGCAAGAATGTTTGTGGCAGCCCTTTTTGTAGTGGCTAGAAACTGGAAATTGAATAGATGCCCTTCAATTGGAGAATGGCTGAATAAATTATGGTATATGAATATTATGGAATATTATTGTTCTGTAAGAAATGACCAGCAAGATGATTTCAGAGAGGCCTGGAGAGACTTACATGAACTGATGCTGAGTGAAATGAGCAGAACCAGGAGATCATTATACACGGCAACAACAGTACTATATGACGATCAATTCTGATGGACATGGCTCTCTTCAACAATGAAATGTTTCAAACCACCTCCAATTGTTCACTGAAGAAAGCCATATACACCCAGAGAGAGGGATGTGAAATGTGGACCACAACATAACATTCTCATACTCCTTGATTGATGTTTGCTTACATTGTGCTTCCTTTATCTGATATATCGTTTGTGTAGATAAGATTTTTCTTGCACAACAATGATAAGTTTGGAAATATGTATACATATATTCGATTTGCCAATATTTTAACATAATTAACATGTAGTGGATATCCTGCCATCTAGGGGAGGGGTGGGGAGTTGGAGGGAAAAATTTGTAACGGAAAGCTATGTAAGGGTTATTGTTGAAGAATTACCCACACATATGTTATGCAAATAAAATAAAATTAAAAAAAATGATGAGCAAGTTAATTTTAGAAGAGCCAGAAATATTTACATGAACTGATGTTGAACAAAAGAAACAGAACCAGTAATACATTGTACATAGTAACAAGAAGACTGTGGGATAATCAACTATGACAGACTTGGTTCTTCTCAGCAGTTCAGCGATCCAAAGCAATCCCAATAAACTTTGGATGGAAAACACCATATGCATCCAGAGAGAACTTTGGAGACTGAATGTAAATCAACATATTCTGTGTTCACTTTTTTTTCTTTTTCTTCTGTTTTCTTTTTCTCTCATGATTTTCTTTGTTCTGTTCTGATCTTTTCCTCTCCCAATGTGATTCATAAGGATATAAGAATTTTAAAAAATGAATTTACATGTATAATCCCCCCAAAAATAATTTTAAAAGGAAAAGAAAGGCATATATGTCATCTAAAAATATGAATAGTGAAAAAATATAAATAACTGATTTAGAAAAAAGATCAGGGAGAGAGGAGAATTGAAGAATTTTGGACTTCCTGAAAGCCATGATCAATAGAAAGAGCTTGGACAATATCTTTCAAGAAGTAATTTAGGGAAATTTGCTCTGATATCCTAGAATCAGAAGGCAAAATAGTAAATGAAAAAATCCACCAATCACCCATTGAAAGAGATCACAAAATAAAAACTCCATGGAATATTATGGCCAAATTCCAGAATTATCAGGTCAAGGTGAAAAAACAGCAGGCAGCAAGAAATTATTCAAATACAAGGGTCCACAGTCAGGATTACCCAGGATTTAGCAGCTTCTATATTAAAGTATAAAGAATTGAACATACAATTCCAGAAGTCAAAAGAGTTTGGAGTCAACTATTGAGCAAAACTGAAAATACTCTTTCATGGGAACAAATAGAATATTCAATGAAATAGGGAACTCTCAAGTTTTCCTGATGAAAAGATTGGAGATTAACAGAAAATTTGATCTTCAAATATAAGACTCAAGAGAAGCATTAAAAAGTAAACAGAAAAGGGGGAAAATATTATTCAATAAGATTAGACTGTTTACACACCCACACAGGAAGATACTTGTAATTCTTGACAACTTTATCTCTATTAGAACAGTTAGAAATACACATAGACAGAGGGTGTGAGTATGAGTTGGCTTTGATATGATGATATAAAAAAATTAAGGAAAAAAATGATGATATTGGAAGAAGAGGAAAAAGAAGAGGTTGAATAGGGTAAACTGCATCACTTGAGGTACAAAAGATATATTGCAGTAGAGGGAAAGAAAGAAGGGGATGAACATTGTTTGAAGTTTTCATGAAATTTGGTTCAAAGAGGGAATAGCACACACACTAAATTGGGTAAAGAAATTTATCTTACTTTCTAGGAAAGTAGAAGAGAAAGGGAAAAGAAAAGAGATGTGGGGAGGCTGATAGAAGGGAGGGCAGAAGTAGGAGAGAAAAGAGGGGTCTGATAGAATGAATCATAGACTAAGAGATGTTGGGTTAGAAGAAATGGAGAAAAATTGGAAGGCGCAAAATACATGATTGATAATCATAACTGGCAGTGTTGATGGTATAAACTCTCCCATAAAACAGAAGTAGATAGCAGAGTGGATTAAGAGCCAGAATCCTGCAAAATCACAGAGACATACACAGAGTAAAGGTAAAAGCCCAGAGCATAATCAATTATGCTTCAGCTGAAGTAAAATAAAATTAGGGGTACCAATCCTGATTTCATACAAAGCAAAATCAAAAATAGATTTAACTAAAAGAGATAAGGAAGGAAATTATATCTTGCTAAAAGGTACAGTAGATAATACAAAATGGCATAGTACTGAATATTCCTAGAAGCAAAGTTAAGTGAGCTACAGAAAGAAATAGCAAAACTACATTAGTGTGTGATCTCAATTTCCCTCTCTCAGAGCTACATCTAACCACAAAATAAGCAAGAAAGAAGTTAAAAAATATAATTTTAGAAAAGTTAGATATGATAGATCTCTGGAGAAAACTGAATTGGGATAGAAAGGAATTTACCTTTTTCTAAGTGATACATCATACACACACACATACACACATGCAAAATGACTATATATAAGGGTATAAAAATCTCACAATCAAATGGAGAAAGGCAGAAATATTCTTTTCAGAATGATGCAATACAATTTTTATGTAATGAAGGGTGATGGAAAAATATGAGAAAAATAATTAGAAAATAAATAATCTAATCTGAAAGAATGACTGTGTCAAAGAAATGATAGAAAACAACCCATAATTCCATCAAAGAGAGTGACAATAAGGATACAACCTTACAAAACTTATGACATGCAGCCAAAGCAGTTCTTAGGAGAAATTTTATATCTCTAAATGTTTACATGAATAAAATAGAAAAATAATAGATCAACAAATCAGGCATGCAAACAAAAAACTAGAAAAAGAAGAAATTAAATATCCCCAATTAAAAGCAAAATTAAAATTCTGAAAATCAAAGGACATATTAATAAAATTGAAAGTAAGAAAACTATTGAACTAACAAATAAAACTAAGTGTTGTTAAAGAATACTTTAACACTTAAAAGTGTTAGAGAACATTTTTAAAGAAAAGAATAATAAAATAGATAAATTTTTGGTTTATTTGTTTAGAAAAATAAAGAAAACCAAATTACCAGTATTAATAATGAAAAGAGTAAATTCACCACCAATGAAGAAGAAATAAAACCCATAATTAGAAACTACTTTGACTGTTTGCCAGTAAATCTGAAAATCTTATAACAAAAATATATAAACTGCCCTGATTAATAGATAACAATACTTAAATAAATTCATTTTAGAAAAAAGAAATTGAATAAGCCATCAATGAGTTCCTTAAGAAAAAAATCTTCAGGAACAGCTCAATTTACAAGTAAATTCTACCAAATATTTTTTTAAAATGACTAATTCCAATGCTAAATAAAATATTTGGGAAAATAGGTAAAGAAGAAATCCTGTCAAATTCCTTTTATTACAAAAATATGGTGTTGATAGCTAAATCAGAAAGAATAAAAACAGAGAAAAAATTATAAACCTATTTAATGAATATTGATGCAAATTTTTAATAGAATATTAGTAAAGATATTACAGAAATGTATCACTAGAATAATACACTATGACCAAGTAGAATTTATACCAGGAATGCAGAGCTGCTTCAGTATTCAGGAAACTAAGCTAGAAGCATTCCCAATAAGATCAGGGATGAAACAAGATTGCCTGTTATAGTCACTATTATTCAAAATTGTACTACAAAATTAGCTTTAGAAATAAGAGAAGAAAAAGAAGTTGAAGGAATTAAAATAGGTAAGGAAGAAATAAAACTATCTGTCTTTGCAGATGATATGATGGTACACTCAGAGATTCTAAGAGAATCAACTAAAAAACTTCTTAAATTATTAACAACTTTAGCAAAATTGCAGGATGTGAAAAAACCCACACAAATCATGAGCATTTCTATATGTTACTAACAAAGTCCACCAGTAAGAAATAGGAAGAGAAATTTCATTTAAAATAATTGTAGATAATATAAAATATTTGGAGGTCTACCTGCCAAGACAAAGCCAGGAACTATATGACCATAATTAAAAAAAGATTTCACACAAATTAAGTTAGATTAATCAATTGGAAGAATATCCATTGCTCATGGGTAACCTGTGGTAATATAATTAAAATCACAATTCTACCTAAATTATTCAGTATCATTCCAATCAAACTGCCAAAAAATTATTTTATGGGGCTAGAAAAAAAAATAACAAAAATTCACCTGGAAGAACAAAAAGTCAAGAATATCAAGGAAAGTAATAGATTTTTTAAAATGCAAAGGCAAGTCATCTACATATTCCAAATCTAAAAATATATTTTAAAATGGCAATCATAAAAACTAGTTGATATTGAATAAGAAATACAGTAATGGATCAGTGGAACAAATTAGATACACAAGACATAGTAGACAATAACTACAGTAATGCACTGTTTGATAAACTCAAGGATTTCAGCTTCTGGGATCAGAACTCACTATTTGACAATAACTATTGGGGAAACTGGAATTTAAATGCCAATTAAAATACCTCAGACCAATCAGATCAGTTAATATGATAGAAAAAGAAAATTATGAATGTTGGAAGGAATGTGGGAAAACTGGGACACTAATGCATTGTTGATAGAGTTGTGAACTGATACAACCATTCTGCAGAGCAATTTGGAACTATGCCCAAAGAGCTATAATACTGTATATAACATTTGATCCAGCAATATCACTACTGGGTCTGTATCACAAAGAGATCAAAAAAAGGTAAAAAGAACTCGTGTACAAAAATATTTATATAAACTCTTTTTGTGGTGGCAAGGAATTGAAAATTGAGGGGATGCCCATCAATTGGACAATGGCTGAACAAGTTGTGGTATGTGAATATAATGGAATACTATTGTGCTACAAGAAATGATCAACAGAAGGATTTCAGAAAAACATGAAAGACTTACATGAATTGATAATGAGTAAAGTGAGCAGAAACAGGAGAACATTGTACATAATAAAAAAACTACTTTGTACAATAGTCAATACTGATATATTTACCTTTTCTCAGCAATAGAGTAAACCAAGATAATTTTAATAGACTTGTAACACCATTCACATCAAGAAAAATAACTGTGGAGACTGAATACAAATCAAAGCATACTATTTTTACTTGTTTGTTGCTTTTTTTTCTTGTGTTTTTTTTTTCTTTTTGTTTTGATTTTTTTCACAACCTGATTAATATGGAAATATGTTCAAAATAATTATACATTTATAATCTATATCAAATTGTGTGCTTTGTTAGAGGGATAAAAAATTCGAATGTAAAATCTTATAAAAATGAATGCTGATAACCATTTTTACATTTAATTAGGGGAAAATACCATTAAATAGGAAAAGTTATTTTTCCAAAGTTATACAACTTTTAAATAAAGTGAACTGTAGAAGAATGTAATAAAATCAAAAGAAAAGACAAGGTCTTTTAGATGGCCAAGGATAAATGTCATCCTAATGAAATGGAGGCAAAGTGAAGGGCCCTTTCAGAGGTAATAAGCTGTAATCATGGTATGATGATGTGAAGTGGCAAAAAGAAATTGGTGTTGGATGACCAGAAGGACTAAGCAGAAAAAAAAAAAACAAAGAGGAGGAAAAAATGGAACAAAGTACAAATTATGTGAAGTCCTTGGGGAAAAAATAAACCATGACCAGATTGTAAAGCAAGTGACATATTTTGTTCATCCCTACCTGAAGTGATTACAAAGATACTGCTAGAGATAAAGTTCAGTTTCTTTTATCCTATTTTATAAAGACATTTATCGGGTATTCTGAGATCTGGGTATATTCTGATCTGCTTAGAGAAAGTTGACAAACTGATTATTGCTAAATAATTATTATTTGCATATGGTAGCAAAAGTTAAAATAAAGACATAGAGACAGAGAGAAACTAATTTTTTTTCCCAAATGAAACTTCTTTCTTTCTTTCAACTCCCTTAAGCCTTTTAAGAAGAGGAAGAGAACTTAGGGAGTAAAACTGAAAATAAGAGACACTGCATATCATAAATATTGCTAGTAAGGTATGACTTTACTTTGCAGTGTGCTTCCCTAAAATCACCTTCACATACATATACAACCACATATGTATGTATATATGTATGCATTTACATATGTATATATTTTCAAAAAAATGTTCAGAAGTAGTAGGAAAAGTTTAACGTTAACTGTCTTGAGAAAGGTACTCTTTACAAGGTTATACAAGAAGACTGACAAACAGAAAAGCATCTATAATACTAATGTGCTACCAATCTAGGTAACTAGATATAGACAGGCTAACATAAAATTAAAAGCAATGGAGTGGAGTTATATCTCCCTTTATCAGAGATAAGGAATGCCATTTAATAAATAGAATCTCTGGTGTTAAGAAGAGTTAGTTTTAAGTTTTTATATATATATACATATATATATATACATATGTATATGTATGTATGTATGTATGTATGTATGTGTATGTGTGTTTCCCATAATTTGTTAGCCCAAAGTATATGGACTTAATGATGTACTTAAATCTTAGACCCACTTGTGGTACACATGATTCTAGTGGTTTGGATAAATAAGGATTTTAAAATTGATTACATGTTGCATTCACTATTCTCCCATTTAAATATATCTGTGGACTTAAAGGTAATGCAGTGATGATCTCACCCAACTCCTACCTAAAGCATAACATAGAATATAGCATAGTCATCAGATAGTTGTAATGATTCTGTTTGAATGCAAATGGTTTAGTGTTAATTAGCTCTCTGGGCAAGCTTTTCATTTCTTAGATGGTTCAATTTAGATGCTGAGCATTAGAAAGAAACAAGAACTCACCTCTAACTGAATATCAATCAACTCTACATCATTCCCCAAAAAATGATCATCAAGCCTTCACTTAAAGACTTTCAGGTGTAAAAACCCACTAGCTCTGGATATAGTGCACTTTATTTTTGTATGAACAAATCAAATTGTTCATAATTTCTTCCTTATAATAGGTTAATTTGTTCCCTTTAACTTTTTTCCTAGTATTATCTTCTAGGAAAATCCAGAGTGATTTGATTCTATTCAATAAATACTTGTTAAGGGTCATACTATATATTAGATGTTAGAAATAAAAAGGACAAGTTCAGGCCTTTAAATGCCCTTCTAATTCTTAAAGAGGGTGAAAATATTCTTTGTTGCCAATAAATTTTTTCTTTCCTAGGATTTATATTTATTTATATCTACACTTATTTTTATCAAAGCTTTTTATTTTCAATATACATGCATGGATAATTTTTCAACTTTGACCCTTGCAAAGCCTTGTGTTCCAAATTTTCCTCTCCTTCCTCCCACCTCCTCCCCTAGATGGCAAGTAATCCAATATATGTTAAACATATTAAAATATATGTTAAATACAATATATGTATACATATTTATACAATTATCTTGTTGCATAAAAAGGTCAGATCATAAAGGAAAAATGAGAAAGAAAACAAAATACAAGCAAACAACAAAAAAGAGTGAAAGTGCTATGTGGTGGTCCACACTGTATCCACAGTCCTCTCTATAGATGTAGATGGCTTTCTTCATCACAAGATTATTGGAACTGGCCTCAATCACCAAAGTCACATCCATAGATCATCATATAAATGTTATTGTTGCTGTGTGTAATGATCTCCTGATTCTACTTATTTCACTTAGCATCAGTTCATGCAAGTCTCTTCAGGTGTCTCTAAAATCATTCTGCTGATCATTTCATATAGAATAATAATAATATACCATAACATTCATTTACCATAATTTATTTAGCCACTTTTCAATTGATGGGCATCCATTCAGTTTCCAGTTTCTAGCCACTACAAAAATGGCTGCCACAAACATTTTTGCATATGTGGGTCCCTTTCCCTCCTTTAAGATCTCTTTGGGTTATAGGCCCAGTAGAAACATTGCTATGTCAAAGGGTTTGCACAGTTTGATAACTTTTTGAGCATAGCTCCAAATTGCTCTCCAGAATGGCTGGATCTATTCACAATTCCACCAACAATGAATTAGTGTCACAGTTTTCCCACATTCCCTCCAACATTCATTACTATCTTTTCCTGTCATCTTAGCCAGCTTGAGAGGTGTCTCAGAGTTGTCTCAATTTGCATTTCTCTGATAAATAGTGATTTAGAGACCTTTTTTATATGACTGTGATTTTAATTTCTTTATCTGAAAATTGTTCAAATCCTTTGACCATTTATCAATTGGAGAATGGCTTGAATTCTTATAAATTTGAGTCAATTATATATATATTTTAGAATTGCAGCCTTTATCAGAACCCTTAAATGTAAAATGTTTTCCCAATTTATTGCTTCCCTTCTAATCTTGTCTACATTAGTTTTGTTTGTACAAAAACTTTTTCAATTAAATATAATCAAAATTATCTATTTGATGTTCAATAATGAGTTCCAGTTCTTCATTTGTCACAGATTCCTTCCTTCTCCACAGATCTGAGAGGTAAACTATCCTCTGTTTTTCTGATCTGCTTATAATATCACTCTTTATGTTTAAATCATGAACCCATTTCAACTTTATCTTGGTATATAGTGTGAAGTGTGGGTCAATGCCTAGTTTCTGCAATATTAGTTTCCAATTTTCCCAGCAGTTTTTGTCAAACAGTGAAGTCTTATCCCAAAAGCTGGGGTTTGGGGGTTTGTCAAACACTGTATTGCTATAATTATTCACTATTTTGTCCTGTGAACCAAACCTATTCCACTGATGTACTACTCTATTTCTTAGCCAGTACCAAATGGTTTTGATGGCTGCTGCTTTAGAATATAATTTTAGGTCTGGCACAGGTAGGCAAACTTTATTGGCATTTTTTTCATTAGTTCCCTTGGAATTCTCGACCTTTTGTTCTTCCAGATGAACTTTGTTATTTTTTCTAGGATTGTAAAATAATTTTGGGGGAGTTTGATTGGTATGGCACTAAATAAGTAGATTAATTTAGGAAGTATTGTCATTATATTTTCTTAGCCTTCCCATGAACACTTGATAATCTTTTTCCAACTAATTAGATCTGACTTTACTTGTGCGAAAAGTGTTTTGTAACTGTTGATATAGTTCCTGACTTTTCTTTGGCAGATAAATTCCCAAATATTTTATACTATTGACAATTATTTTGAATGGAATTTCTCTTTTCTCTTGCTGCTGGACCTTGTTGGTAATATATAAAAATGCTGATGATTTATGTGGATTTATTTTGTATCCTGAAACTTTGCAAAAATTGTGTATTTTTTGTAGTAATTTTTAGTTGTTTCTCTAGGGTTCTCTAAGAATACCATCATATCATCAACAAAGAGTGATATTTTGGTTTCCTCATTATCTACTCTAATTCCTTTAATCTCTTTTTCTTCCCTTACTGCCAAAGCTTACATTTCTAATACAATATTGAATAGTAATGGTGATAACAGGCAATCTTGTTTCACCTCTGATTTTATTGGGAATGCTTCTAGTTTGTCCCAATTACATATGATGCTTGCTAATGGATCTACACTTCTTTCAACCAAGTTGCATAACCATGATTTCACATCTGCTGACTATCCTTATTTTATTTTACCTGTTTATCAATAATATTTTAAAATGTGATTCCCAAATCTGGATACAATACTAGAGATGTTGTCTAATCAGGTGTATCAGGCTATCATTTAGCCTGATATATATATAACATATATAGTATATATATATATATAATATATATAATAACATATAAGAATTATATCTTATATATAAGTGTATATAGGAGTATAATAAGGCTATCATTTCCCTTGTTCAAAAAGAACTACATTTCTATTGATATAGCTAAAATAGTGCTACTCAACCAAAGTCCTACTTCAGTACCTCCTCATTAAGGAAGTAACACTATGAAGCTTATGTTCCATTAAAAGTTATGCTGGCAATGAAAAGTTCAAACATGTTCTACCAAACTAGAAAGGCTACACATACAAATCATGTGATAGACTACATATATTTATTTTGAGGTTCTGATAAGCTTCAAATTGTTGATGAGGTATAAAATTTTGGGCCACAAGGCATGAAATTTTGGATCACAACATTAGCTTATTCTAATTACCCTATGAAAAAAGGAAATGGAGTTAATCTCGTATGATTTGTTCTCAATGAACTTGTGCTGATTTATAAACATCACCCTTTCTAACTCTTCAAAACTTCTAAAATTAAAATTCATTCTTGTCATTCTAGAATTTTTGTTAGGAATTCACATAAATATCATCAATCTATTTTTTAAAATATCTACTTTCTTTTTTTTAAAAATAGGGAAATTTGGCCACTATCAGTTCAATGGCATAGTTCTATTATATAATGCCTCCAAAATTACAGAAAATGTGTCAGTAATTGACTTCATATGCTATTAGTTTGCTTTCATATTAATATACATACATATATGCATATACACATACACACATGTGCATGTTTTCATATGTGTGTATACACATATATGAAATTGAGACTGCGGGTTTCAATGAGTTTCTCAAGGTTATACAATTGGTTCACAATGAGTTCTGAGGCAACATTTGAATTCTGGTCTTCTTCCTTCCAAGCCAGCCTTCCATGCACCATGCTGCATAAAATATTAGCTATAACTACCTTTATAGCAATAATACTGTTCATAGCTGATACAGCAATCAGTAGGGCTATGAGGCAACAAGACTCCATGAATTCCGAAACTCTAATTGGGAACTGAATGGTTAAGTGAGTTAAAGTAAAGAAGTCATGGCTACAGATACAGCTCCAAGGTAAGGAGGCATCCTCACACAAGAAATATCAACCATTTGCTGTGAAGAATAGACAACAGGACCATAAGAAAGAATACTGACTAAAAGAACTGGCAAAACTTGGGCAAAGTTACTATACAGTTGAATGTTGCCCCTGAGCAGATAGACATTAATAATTCTTTGGGGACTGGAGAGGACATAGGGCCAGGAAAAGATTTACTAAGCAATATGATGAGACTAAGTTTGGAGAGAAGATTGGATGTCATGCCCTGTGAGTCTATTAGCTGTTTTGTGTTGTGGACTAGGAACTATAGCCCCTTTCCTTTTTTCACCTATAGCAAGTAGTAAAAAAGCTTTTATGCTGCTGAAATAATAATCATATATTGTATCTAAGTTATTGCACTGTCCCCAGTTATAAGATAAACCAAATCAAGCCTAACAACTCTTAAGTCCCTGTACTGTATATAAGAGAAAGGAATAACTAAGAATTCATCTTTACTATTGCCAAGAATATAGTTCAAAACTAGCCTTATACCAATATCTAGGCTTATAGATATCTCCACAGGAGAAAGAATTGTTCTACTGATTCTCCTCTTTTGAGATTGCAGTTTTCACTGAAGGAAGTGATTCTTAGTGGTTTAAATGTGTGAATTCTTCACATCAGTCAGAGTCAAACTTGCTTACCATTTCACTGGCCTCTCCCTTGCTCTCTCTAGAAGAAAAATATGTATCTTTTAGAAGTAACACCTCATATGTTACTGGTTCCTCCACCTAGTCTAAATTAGGGTCTGCTTTTTGCATATCAAGAGAAAACAGATATAAAAGTTGAACTATTTGGATTGGGACATTAGCAAAGCACACTAAGATAAATCGCTGACTTTTGTTATTTGTCTTTTACATCTAATCAGTCATGAACTTCATCCATTCTATATTGACAATTGTGATCACATCTTTTTCCCTCCTTACACTTCCTGGTGCTACTTCTTGAGTTTAGGCCTGCATTTCCCCTCACTTCACCTTCAAAATAACCACTTAACCATTCTCCTCACTTTAAACCTTTCTATCTTCCAATTCATCCTATGCGCAGACAAGTTAAAGTTCCTAAAATCTGGTTCTGATGTTATCACTCTAAAAGTAAAAATAAAATCTATAGCTGTTGCACCCAATACCTGTAACAAAAACTCCTTAGACTAGATTTGAAAGTCTTTCCCCAATAATTTGGCATCTACCCTTCTTTTAGGTTTTATTACACTGTCACATCAAATGAAAAAATATATGTGGGGCAGCTAGGTGACGCAGTGGATAGAGCACCAGCCCTGAAGTCAGAAGGACCTGAGTTCAAATCTGATCTCAGACACTTAACATCTCCTAGCTGTGTGACCCTGGGCAAGTCACTTAACCTCAATTGCCTCAGCAAAAAGAAAAAATATGTGTAAACCTTAAATATATACATTACATAAATGTTACTTATTATTATTACTATTATTGCTATTTATCACATATTCTATGCTCCAGTTAAATCTTTCATCTCCTGATCACATCTTTCTGACATGGTCCTTTCATCACACAATTCCTTATATCTGGAATGCACTCTCCTTATATTTACAATGCAATTCAATAAATAATAATTAAGTACCTACTATGTGTTAGGTATTTTCTTACGCACTGGTGGTACAAATTTTTTTTAAAAAAGGTAACCAACCCTAATTCGCAAGGACCTTACAATCTTATAAGAAAAGATAACACACAAAAGGAAATTAAAAACTAGATGGGGAAAGGAAAGAATGTGCCCAACCTGGGAGCATAACAATTATGAAGTTGAAGCCCAGCAGGGCAAATGATGGAAAATGAAAACCAAAAGTTCAGTAGGCTTCTTAGTTCTTATTAAATAGGAACTTTGTGAGTTTTTGCTTTGCCCTCCAACTTTCGAACTGAAGAGGGTGCAGTTAAGGCACTAGTAATCAAAATTGATATAAGGTCTGAGATGATGAGTGTGCTAGCAATGAATTTTCCTTTTCACTGGAGGTGGAACTGATTATGATGCAGTCAAATCCAAGTAGTGTAACTAATGGGGAACAAAAATGAATGATTGTTAATACCTACTATACTCATCCTTCAAGGTTCTGGCCAAATGGTACTGTTGAAAGCAACTTCTGCTTCCTCTGATCTCTTGGATTTTATTCTCCTTTTATTCTCTTTTAAATCACATTTATTTGATTAAATGACTATTCATTTTAACCTGCATTCATTATGTCAAGCACATAATAAATGATTAAATTATACAAAACTCCCTTGATAAACCATCCTCCCCAAAAGATACTAAAAGGATGCAGGGTTACATATTCCAATCAGTTCAATTAATCACACAATTTTTCAGTTACCAATTCTGATACCTTAGAGGCAAAGCAAGAAATAGTTGGAGCAATGCCATTTTGTATTAAAAGCAAACGCTAGCAGCACTCATATTGCCAAAGCACTTTACAAATATCTCATCCTCATGACAATTCTGGGATAAAGTAGGTGCTATTATTACTCCTGTCTTAAGATGAAGAAACTGAAGCATGCACAGGATAAAAGAATTTCACAGTCACACAGAAAAAATGTCCAAGATCTCTTCAGTCTTTCTGACTCCGATCCCAACATTTTTTGCACAGAACCACATAGCTGCTTCAATTTTCAAGAGGTCTAGGGAATTGGAGACTTTGTTGAAAATCTATAGAATCAAGGTATGTTATTGGTAGTGATGGTGGTAGTGGTTGTAGTAATGGTAGTAATGTTGTTGATGATGATGGTGTTAGTACTATTGAATATACTAATCTTGAGTAAGTTAGATAAATATGAAGACAGGAATTAGCACATAGAGTTCTCTTGGTCTCTAGTCAGTCACTTTGCATTCATTAATTTCTAAATCCTTCTGTTTACTTCTAATCCCACACCCACACCCCTGTGTAGTATCACCAAACTCTATCATTGTAATTATTCCCTAGTGGAAAGTAAGCTCCTTTAGGACTTAGTCCTTTACATTTTTGTCTTTGTATTTCTAGTAACTTGAAGAACACCTCCCTCATATCAAACAATAAATGTTTGGAATTGAATTAGATAAAATATTTCATTGTGTAAGTATTCAAGCAAAGTCCAAGATGATTACTTTTGGGTATTTCATAGTAGAAATTCTTTGGGGGTATGCATTGTTCTAGATACGCCTTCAAGTTTTTTTCCAACTCTGATAGTCTGTGATTCTGAGATTCTATGATTCTGTGAATTGAATTGAAATGAATTGAGTTCAGAGTCTATTTCCATTTTGGAAAGTAGTCAACAAATGTTGACTTCTCTGTTATGCTTTCAAGACTTGTCTCTATGTAATACTGACAGCAGTAGATATGAAAAGAAACAAAGTTTTGCCTTGGATATATCAGAGGTCAATTACTTTACTTTAGGGTCAGAATGCCCTGACATGAAAGAAATTCTAAGCATTTTAGTGGATTTGTTTCTTACGGCATCATTTAAAGATCATCAAAAACAAGCTCTTAAATTGTAAATATTAATGAGACCTTGGAGTAGTCTTCAATGCTAGAAGAATAGAAGGAAAAAATGCTGCCACATTATTGAAGAATTTACCCTAATGTTAGAAAGAATCCCCTGTTAGCTACCTAATATATTTATTCCACAAAAAAGGGAAACAGGTATCCATAGCTCTTGACCCCTTTCATTTTTATTTTCTTAGGAGCATATGATTTAAAAGTAAACAACACTTTAGAAATAATTTAGTCCAAACTCCTCATCCATTTGACAGATGAGGAACCTGAAGTCCAAATGGACTTAAATGACTGTCCCATAATCCTAAAGAGAATAAGTAGCAAAGTCTATATTTGAATTTATATCTTCTAACATTCAAATTAATGCTTAAAATCTAATCACATCTACTAGATTGTAAGTACTTTAAAGAGAGGAGACTCCAACTATTTATTTTTATTTTGTCTTCAGAGCCTGGCATAGCATGTTATATACAAAAGAGATTTTATAAATGTTTTTTTAAAAGAAAAAAGGAATCTGGAAGGAAAAAAAGTTATATTTAACTACTCTGAGGGATATATTAGCTTCTTAAAAATAAGTACTGACAGCAAATAGGCTTCAAAATGAATAACATATTTCTTCTAGTTCTTTCCAGATTTAATTATCTTTTGGTATAGCTTATAGTTGTAAAAAATAGTAATATCCAAAGTCTGCTAAGAATTTTGTTCCTGAGTACACAATAATGATTTGAAACCACTTACTTTTTTTGACCTAAAGGAGATTGCTTCTTTCCCCATATATTTGCAGTTCTGTTACCCAACATAGCCTCTTTCCAGTCACATTTATGATTAGGGATTAGAGTATGAGCACTGGACTTTCACTGGACTTTTTTAAATTGCAAGTAATGTGACTCACCAGTAACTCCAGCTAAATAATTGACAGCCTGAGTCAAAAATTCTTCCATCTGAAGTACAGAAATCCAATTAGCAATATAAATTGCAAAAGCCTGGTAATAGTTTATGTTGAATATCTTCTATTACTCATGGATATTTAGGACAGTTTTTGTCATAATTAGCATGATTTGTGGCTACAAAGACATGTCAAAGAATTAAAATATTTTGAAATACACTTGACATTAAAACTAGACTGAATATAATTTAATCTTGTTTTGATGATTTGAAAAGAGCATCAGAATCTCCCAGGGCCTTGGAGCCATCATTATAAATATTAGTTATTACTGAAGCTGAATTTCTGAAATGATGATTGATTATTAGTGAATTCTAATTAATGGTCTGCCAACACATCAATTTCAACCACTCATTGTTCGGCAATAGTGTGATAGTCTTATCTCCAGAGATTTTTTAAGGGCCAACAATCCAGAATTTTGTCCAGTGTTTTCTACATAAATGCATTATTAACTGGACTTTCTGAAACCCTATCCCTCACTACACTCCCATAAAACCTTCTTCCACCATTCCAACTAACTTGACCTTTACTTCTGTGAACTCTAAAAATACTTATCATCTGCTCCACATCATTTATTATTAAATTTAATACTAAATTTCTTTATACTTAATAAATCTGGGCCCTCAAACTACATTGTAAAATCTTTTAGAGCAGGAGTTTGTATCTTATCTTTCTTTGGTATCTCAACAGCATATTAGAATTTAAGAACTGGTAGGGACATAAGGGATCATTTCATCCAACTTCCTCACTTAACAGATGAGGAAACTGAAGGCCAAAAGAGTTGTTACATACTCAAGATCACATGGCTAGGGAATGACAGAGCCCTGGCTCCTATTTCAGCATTCTTTTCACCATGTGACACTGACTTCCTAGCAGGTACTGTAGTAAATGTCTAAAGAATAATTGATCCTGCCATGAAATCCTCCTTGACCACATTATGCAGTTTTACAAACTGATAATAACTAGGAAAAGCACCATCATGCTGGTGCAAAAAGTGCAGGATATGTTTCTTCAGGCATGTAAGTATTATTAAGTTAATATGTATATAAGGCCTTGGGCAGCCAGGTTATGTAGCACAGAACTCTTGTGTTTAAAATCAGAAATATTCATCTTCCTGAGTTTAAATTTGGTTTCAGACACTTACTAGCTGTGTGACCGTGGGCAAGTTACTTAAACCTATTTGCCTCAGTTTCTTCATCTGTAAATGAGCTGAAGAAGGAAGTGGTAAATCATTCCAATATTTTTACCAAGAAAACCCCAAATGGGGTCACAAAGAACCAGACACAACTGAAAACAACTGAACAATAAAATCTATATTTTTTTTATTTTTACAAAGTACCTTACTGATATTATCTCAGCTGTTCCTCACAACACCATTATGAAGTGGGGACTATTATCATGTCTATTTTAGAGATGAGGAAACTGGGATACAGAGATGTAATGTTCATCTTTCTAATAATTCTCTAAAGCAAAATTTTAACTTAGGTTTTCATGACTTAAAAGTCCAAAACTGTATCCATTAAAAACTGTGTCATACAAAACTGTATCACATAGCTGATCATGAAGGTGTAGTTCTTTTGTTTTGATTTTTGTTTCTTATGAGAGGGGTGCTAAAAAGTTGTTCCCTAGAACTAAAAAGAGGAAATAGATAGAAAAGAGGAAATGTAAGATGGAATCTGACAACGAGGACAAAGAAGTAGAACAAGTAATTCAGGGAAGCCAAAGGATTTCCATTTTCATAATATCCAAGGAGGATAGGCAATCATCATTTGCCTTGAATAGTTCAGCTATTTATCTGCCCTAAGGGAAAGGAATAAATCAGATGATTTCTTAGCATTTCCTATAGCTCTGGATCTCAATAAGCATTGTATTCAGATATATTTTCTTCAGATTTACTTTCTAGTCCAAATATAAACTGAGAAATAACTAATGCATCTAAAAGGCATGATGTTTTAAAAGTAAAAAATATCTTTAAATTCATCTTTATTCAACAAGCATTTATTAAATGCCTGCTGAGAGATGACATAGCTCAGTGGACAAAGAACTGGCCTTGGAATGAGAAAGATCTTGTTTCTAGTCCCCTATCTGATGCTCAGTGACTTTGTGACCCCAAAGAGTCACTTAACCTCTACTATAAGGTTCAAAGCTGGTAATGGTCTGCAATGAAGAGAGAATTCCCACATTGGGCCATCCTTATATCGATCAAATCAGAGATTAAATTTTCAAAAACAATCAGTGCAATACGTTCTTTTTAATCCAGAATACAAAGACAAAAGCAAATGATACTTGCCCACAAAGAACTTATATTCCACTTAACCAGCCAATGTATGCAACCTGCATGTGCTCAAAGCAAATACAAAAAAGATATAAAATAAAGACAGGCAATTTTGTTAGGAAAATACTAATAACTGGGAAGATGGAGATGACACCTGAGTTGAGTCTTAAAAGGAGTTAATGAATTCAAGATACAGACATAATGAGGAACACCATTTTAGGGAAAGGGCCCAGCTTGACTATATAAAAGCCTGGAGATAATATGGAGCACTGTATACATGGAAATAGCTACTTGGTCTCATTAGTGATGGTATTTACATACCACTACAAGTTATTCCTTATCCACACTTTTTCAATATTTCCAAATAATATTTTGATATTATTTCCAATAAATATTTCAAAGAGTAAACACTGTAAATGTTCCTTCATTTCTTGCTTTGTTTAGTTATAGTTAGTTATTTTTTAGGATTTCACATGTGACACACGGCCCAAAACCCAAAGGTTCTAATTTTATATGCATCAGTTTGAATTTTAGAGGCTTCTTACAAATCATTCTCTTTGGCTTATACCATCACACAAAATCGCCAGGGAACATTAGAGCATGCCCTATTTTGCCTCCATCATGGTTTCTTTTGGAAATAACAATTTTGGTCCATGTAGAAAAGATATAAAGGGTTCTTAGTTCCCATGAAGACAATCAGGCTGACATTGTTTGTAATACAGAAGAAACAATCAAAATGCCTCTTTTAAACTCCTACTGTGTGCCATGTGCTGTTTTTTTATTATTATTTCAACAAAAAATAAGATAAAAATCACAAAGGACTTTTCTTTATCTGAGCTCATCAAGCAATCATGTACAATTAAAGATTTCTTTAGGCTCATAGTACTAGAGTAGGTACATGAAAGTAGAGAGAAAATTGCTAGTCAGTCCTTTCTCCCAGACATTGAAGTTCTATAATCTACAGTATTAGTGAAGGGCTAATTCCAGGGTAGCTATTTTATCACATGACTCCATTCTTTGCTGCTCCTGAGTTCTAACTCCATTATTAGATCTCTAGTTCACTTGACTAGGCTTTGTCTAAAAGTTTCTACAAACTGTCCAGGAGCTCAGCTGAGGAATTCTTCCATATTTTCAGGAATTCAAGGAAATGTTTTCTCTGTTAATCTTTCACTATTACTCTCAAATTCTTTTCAGTCTCTGCATTTCAGAGACCTATTAATGAAAAAGAGAAAGAGAGAGAAAGATGAATTTTAGCCAGTGAAGCTAATTGCACTGCTGTTACCTAGTTAATTAGGATGTTATGGGAACAAACACAAAGTTCTGCTATTAATTTCATAAGTCAACTGAAGAAGTTAGGGGAAGGTGGGGAAGTATAGCTAGAAACAATTAATGAGAAAATATCTGCAAGATAAATGCACTGTTCAATATGATTATTCAGTGTGACACTGCAGCCAAAACCATGCATGTAATCTTTTGTTTCAGATACACAAGTAAAATGTGCAGGACAAAGGAGTTATCAGTCCTACTACACTCTATTCAGATCAGACCATACCTAGAATAATATGTCCAGTTCTCGATATTACATTGCAAGAATTCATCCAGAGAAGTGCATCTGAGAATTTGACAAGATTAGTGAAGGGACTCAACATCAATGTATAAACATTTAAATATCTAATATGCATTAGACACTATGATTAAAAGTTAGATCATGAAATAACTTAAAGTGTGCCATATGAGGATCAGTTGAAAGAACTAAAACGTTTAACCAGGAGAAGAGATGACACAAGGCTCACCCAGTAAGATGTATTTGATTATTTGATAGGCTAAGAGTTGGGAGGGGGAGAAATTAGCCTATTTCTGCATATGTTCTGCATAGAGCAATTTTTGGAAATTTCAGGGAAACATATCAAGTAAATAGTAAGATTGGATAATTTCTTACAACTTCCAATTCTCTACTATCTTTGACTTTATCTGAAAATCTACCAACTTATAACCTCACTGGTAACATCTATTTTCAATTTTCCCAACACAACATGTCATAGTGGACTGGGAGTTAAGAGACTTATGTTATAGTTCTAATTCACCTACTGACAGTGAAACTTTAGGAAAGCTACTTTACCTCTTGAAATTCCAGTCCTCTAATATATTAAATAAGGTTAGAGTTTGGAATAACACAACTCTAAATAAACACAACTCCTAAAAAGGAATAACTAACTCTAAACCCTGCACTCAAAAGCATTGAGATGATCTGAGCAAAAAGTATTCTAACTAGTGAAATTCCTAAGTAGCTTATATGAAAAATCAAGATGGGGGTTTTGGAGATGTAAGCAAGTGGGTGAGTAGGTTGGAGGATTTCAGTGTATTGTAATGTAGTCCATAATACAATTTAGAGAAAAATTATCCCTGAACTTTAAGGAGAGGTGCATGATGACTATGACCCATCCAGGGACATTTCATGACTGTTCAAAGTAAACATTAGTAATATTATAAAAGAGTTAGTCACTCCCTGGAAGCAGGCTGTATATGTATTAATAGAAAACATTCTGATATCTTTTAAAATATCTACCAAAAGTTGAAAAGACAAGAAAATAATTAGCAATCAAACAAAAATTTTAAAGCTTTGAACATGAAACTTTAAGCATGGGGGAGAAAGAAGTATTTCTATTTTCTATACTATATTTTACCATGGGAGGAAAATGCTAAATTTTTGCTCCTTATATCTATAAAACATCTTGTCATAGGAATAAAGATAACTTTCATGGATTGTAACACAAGGAACCTATTCCTGACTAAATAATAAAACAATTTTTTCTCTTCTTAGTAGTCAATTATCTGGGCATGATTTATTTAAGTAAGGGAAATATAATTGCTACATTACTGCACTTACAAAATGTAACTTACAAGCTCTCCAAAGCAAAAGATATATAGATATAGATATAATACATTGTATTATAAAAGAAAAAGATAATTGCTATCAAAACACATAGAAAAAAAATCTTCATTCTATAAAATGTTGTGTCTTTATTATCTGTCTTTTGGCCACATATTCTTGGCTTCTATTCTCTTTCCCTCTGTCTCTTTTTCACTGAATGGTCTTACTGCCCATTACCCTTCCTCTGAATGAAAGGCAGTCACAAAAAGCTTTCAATATTCTATGCCTTTCAGCTCCTTTCTTATATTCAATACCTAATGCTGTGTGGAAAGGTATAATTTAAATTCAATTTGGGTAATTTTGATGGAATATTAGCATAATATGATTCTCGGGTCTCCCATATCAAATCGACTTTCCCCAAAGTGGCTTTCCCATCTCTCCCCCTAAGATTGTGTGTCAATACACTGCAATGAATAGAAAAAGACCAGATGTAGGGTACAAAGTCCTGGGGAATGTGGGATTTCATTATTTAATCATTCAGCAACATTAACTGACCTTCCTCCATTTACTTGTTGCATCTGACCATGTGTGCATGAGTGAATCCACACAGTCATACTTGCTGCACAAATTTTTAATCCCACCATGTGGTCAAATTGTAGCACCTCCCAATTCACTTGGATGTTATTTCTGTACCTGTGAGCAGATACAATTATTCAGTTAACAATTCCCAGGTGTGAACTCTGATAATTTAGTAGGACCGTGAAAGGTGTGCTCATCCAGATTAGAGCAATCATTTGCCCTGTTGGCCGAGAGAAGGCAAAATTCCTCAGCCTTCATAGACAGCTAAGAATAAAATGGATCTATTATTTTTAAACCAATTTGGTGTGGGTACTTTATGTCTATCACCATCACCTTCTAATAGTTAAGTGTTTTTAAACCTTAAAAAAATTCCTTCTTGAGGGAGCCAAATTTAAAACATTTCTGTAATATACAAAGTGGGAGTTTGGTTTTATTTTTTCTGTTTTTGGAAGCAAAAATGGAGGCACCGAGAAAGAGATGTGTTTCCTACCTGCAACATCAAATTTGACAATTAGTTCAGAAAGGAAGATTTCTGGTAGCTTCCGTGTTCAAGATCAGAAAAGAGAAAAGGGCAAATGAGAAGGGAGAGTTCTATGAGGCAGCTGGTGTTGAAGTAGATAGAACACTGAGCCTGAAGTCAGGATTGATCCAAGTTTAAATATAGTCCCAGATACTTAATAGCTGTTAACCTGGGCAAGTTAATATTGTTTCATTATTTTGTTTTATTTATGTTTCTTTCAGTAAAATCAAGATAATAGCTCCTACCTTACAAGGCTGTTGTGAATATTGAATGAGGTAATATTTGAAAAAGGTACATAGAACCTGGTAAATAATAAATATTAAATAAATGTTTATTCCCTTACCTTCTCATGGATCCATTGAGATTAAGGAAATATAATTTTCTTGATGACATCTCTTCCAACTCTCATTCCTTCTTTCTTGCCCATCTTTCTATTTCTCATATTCCTTTTTCTTTTTTTATTCTTTCCTCTTCTCTTTCATCTCTTTTCTTTTTTGCTTCTCCTATTTTCTCCTGTTTTCCTTGTCTTTTTCTACTTCTTTCTTCTTCTTGACTACTGTACCTTGTATTTCTGTTTGGATAATTCATAAATGAAAAAGGAATTTCATTATTATTGATCAATATCCCATAAGTATTCATGATTGTGAACACATTCTATTAAATATTAGCTAGAAAATGATAGCATTTGAAGGAGGATTAGAAATTATTTAATTAATTTCCTCATATTGTATATAATAAAAATGACACCCATTAATAAAATCACCTTAAGAATTCAGAGTTTCTGCAATTGTTTTAACAGTGTATTTCTCTCTCTCTCCCTCTCTCTGATCAGCTCCGATAAGACTTGCCCCTGGAAGTATTTAGCTGTCTTCATTTCTTCAACTTCCATTCACTTCTCAATTCTTTAGAAATCTGACTTCCAGTATTGATCAACCTCTCCTTTTGGATGCTTACTCCTCATCAGATTTTTGCAATCCTGTTCTCCCTTCCTACCTGTCAGATCAATCCTTCATAATGTCCTTTTCATTGTCACCATTCTTGACCAGGATCTCTATTATAGTTCCTCTCTAGTTTTCTCTATATATTCATTCTTTAGGTCTCACCAACTCACATCATTCATTTATCATTTCTAGTCAGCTGATATCTAAATATTTAGCTCTCATCTTTCTCCCATGCTCCATTTTGCATCATCAGTTGCTTACTGGACATGTTCACCAGTGTGTTCTATAGTAATCTGAAATTTATTATGTTCAAAACAGAACTCTCTTGCTCTAAACTCAGCTTTTTCTCCCCTAAATGTTTATTTCTGTTAAAACTACCACCATTATTCTAGTTGCCCAAGTTCATAATCCAGAAGTCATCCTTAATGCTTCAATGTTGGCCAAATTCATATTCAATCAATTGCCAAGTCATATTAGGCCACCTTTCTCAATAACTCTCTTAACCATCCTTTCCTTTCTAACCATAATAAAACCATCCTTGTATATCACATTTCATAGGTTATTGAAAAAAGCTTTCTAATTAGTCTTTCTGCATCCAGTCTCTCCTCTCTTCAATTCAATCTCCACAAATCTATGAAATTGATATTTTAAGCCCTTCCTCTAATCAAGAAGTCTTAGTGGCTTTCCATTATCTCTAGATTAAAATATAAAAATTTCTTTTAGACATTTTAAAGTCCTTCAGAATATGGATCTAGTAGTTTACTCCTCCAGTTTGATTACACATTTCCTCATCAGAGATTCTATGTTCTACTTTCTTGCACATGACCTTCCAGTTTCCACCTTCATCCCTTTGCACAGACTTCTCCATGGCTAGAACAGTACTTTTTTCACCTTAATGTTTTGGAACCACTTGTTGTCTTCAAGGTTCAGCTTTAGCTCTGCCTCTTCCAAGACTCTTTTCCTAATTTTCCCATTCATTAGTATTCTACTATTCACTCTAAATTTTTTTGTATGTGTCATGTTTTTGCTTTTCTCTGAATAGATTTTATTTTTCTGATAGAATGTAAACTGCTTAATAGAAAGGATGGTTTCTTTTGTATTTTGTATTTCTCAGAAACATGCCTAACACATAGCAATAGAAGCTTGAGCTTGAGCTGGGCTCTTTGTTGTTGATTTGTTGTTGTTGCTGTTTAATTGTTGATTAATTCTGAAGCCAGGGCAATAAATCAACAAGCATTATTATGTCTTTACTGTGATCCTTTACTAAGCATTGGGAAAACAAATAGGATTTAAAAAAAAAAGAAAGTTAATCCTAGCCCTTAAGGAGGATACCTTCTAATGGGAAAAGAAACCTATAAAAGAAAGCTGAAAAACTCAAGGTTGAGGCCTGGAGGTGGGGAGAGATAAGGTGAAGACATGTAGAGAAAGACCTGAAGAATTAGGAGTATATCCTACAGAATGTATCTCCTACAGACTGGAGGGGCAGAGAGTACTATCAATGTATAAAGTCCCCCCAAAGAGTCAGCAGGGCACAAAAACAGAAAATAAAAATGGTAACAATGCAAAGGACATCTCCCTTCTAATGTTGACATTTTGTGATTCTCGGATTTAAGCTGATAATTATTTCATTCTATGCAATTTTGATCTCTTTCTATAAAATTTCCTCAAAGAATCCGTATATGAGGCTTTCCTCTATTCTTTGAATATATCAAGTATATCAATGTACAATTCATGATATCTATCCATTGTTTCTGATGAAAAACTATCCCACCCCTCCCATTCCTACGGTTTCAATATTTGTTTTATGCCACTTCTTACACATGAATTATCTCTGGCAAAATGCTATATCTAGGTTTCATGTTATGTCTTCAGAGAATCTTTTGCTTGTCTTTCCAGTGATACATCATTTTGATTAATTACAACCATAATCTGGAAGCATATATAATCAAGAATGTACTTGAATTAAAGAAACTAGCTTAGGCTTTTATAATAATAAGCACTTGGGGACAATCAAGAGAATGATACAACTAGTTTCCCTATTTTTATTTAATTTTGAGTCTAGACTATTGTATCTCCTTAGCATCTGAGATGTATACACAAATAAAATAGCTCAATTGGCTGCTTATCCAGCTTTCTGCCTGTGCAATAAAAAATTTCCATACTATTCCTTTTTAGTATGGGCAATTATACTTTCATCATGCTGTATTATAGATTATAAGACTAAAGTATCAAAGCTATTGATCTGGAAGACAGTTAAGGATAGAAGTGGCTTATTTAAGGTCATGTATGCAGTAAGCACAAGAAGTAGGATTTGAAGGCAGGAAGTCTAATTTCATGGTATCACAGTTCTTCCTTAGTTGGAGAAGCTTCATAATGTTAAAGCTCTTGAAAGTCACTGTCACTAGAATGTCTTTTTATTATGTACCAGTAACATGAGTGACCTGCTGCAATATATATTAACTACTAAAAAGTGAATATAAGAAATTGTTATTGACTACAAGATGAATAATTTTAATATAATGTTAGGCATATTTGGATTGTGTAGGAAAATGATATATCCAAATAGATTGAAATTTATACATTGTACAATAAGACTTTAATGCTTTCATGATTCATGTTTTTTCAATATGCAGAGTTGATTTTGTGGTACAGATCACACAGCTTCTATGCTTTATCTTACTGTTCAATTACTAAATTTTAAAATGTATTGATTTGGTAGTCTTCAATCATCTATTCATATTTGATTTAAATGATCTTCCTTATGCAAAATAAATTTTATATGTGGATGTTTTAGTCGGTGAAGGAGGCAGAGAAAGGATATTTGTATGTGAAAAGCATCTTTAGACCATTCTGAGACCTCTAGTAAAAAACAGATAAATATGCTGAGACATGTTTAAAAACAGTGTAAGTGACAAGAGCACTGATTGAGACAAAGATGCCTGCAACACATCTATATCTATATGCTCATTTGCATATGACTGTTTTCATGGTTTTAAAGGATACAGCTAAGAAAACACAAATTAAAGAACTATTTGAGTACTATGGAAAAATTGGATATTTATCTTATATCTAATAGAACTGCGAGTATGAAATTTCTTAACCTGCTTGGGTGGTTACTGATTTGAAGTTCTGTGTAAGTCAAGGATTTCATTGTGACTGATTTTTTTTTTAATAAGGAGGAAACATATTTGTGGGACTCAGTGATTACAGTGAAAAATGATAGGTATACCTTTAATGCCACAACTACTTCTAGAGAGTCAAGTTCTCTTTTGAAAGAGAGCAGGGTTATGATAATAAATACTTCTCCCTGGAGAAAACTCCCTTGAACTTCAAGAGTAAGGGCAGATTGGGGTAGGCATCATGATGGTCATCATCATCACATAGCACCTACTATGTGCCCCAGGAACTCACTGAAGAATAAAGTCAAATCCAGCCATGTCTTCATTTTTCACTTGGCTGCATTCCAGACTTCTCTACTACTTCTCTACTTCACTCCATGTGTCTGGATCCTACTGCCCCTTCGTCAGCCTTCTTTTATGTGTTATCTTCCCTCATTAGACACAAAACTCTTTTAGGGTAGGAAGTATCTTCCTATTTGCTTTTATTTGTATTCCTAGAAAGCAGCACAGGGATTGTCACAAAGTTGGTGCTTAATAAATGCTTAATGACTTACAGATTTTTTCTGTCCTAAGGGAAAGAATAGAAATGTTGTACTATCAACTCTCACTACTGGTCTCCTAACCTAAGTTTCCTAAAACTCTGGGATGGATCCATATTGAAGTCAGATTCTAGGGTTGCTGTTAACCTACTTAGACTAATTCATCTATTATTATTATTATTAATTATTATTATTATTATTACTGAGGCAATTGGGGTTAAGTGACTTGCCCAGGATCACACAGCTAGGAAGTACTGTGTCTGAGGCCAGATTTGAACTCAGGTCCTCTTGACTTCAGGACTGGTGCTCTATCCATTCACTGCACCACCTAGCTGCCCTTAATTCATCAATTATTAACATAATCCCTACTAAGAAATTCCCACTCTGTCATCCTAGTAACTCTGGACTCCCAGTTGTTATTATTCAAACCTCTCTCTCTCCCTCTCTATCCCTTATTCTCAAGCCCCTCCACAATACCAGTACGCCACTCTAAATTCAGCCATTTTCACTTTGCTCTTTGGAATGCTTGCTCCACAGATAATAAACTTCTTTTCATTGTTTTCTTTCCCTTTTTTCCTGTCTTCATTCATTCATGGGGACCTGCCTTTCTCCTGATGACAGACATCATGACCACACTTTCCAGCACAGACTGCCCTTGTCCCATTCACTGGGCAAGGTCAGGGAACTGAAAAACATACTTGTTCCCCACTGTAACGTCTGAGTTCACCAGCTACCACCATCATATCTACCTTCTGAAACTCACTTGATCCTTCTACCAACTCATCAAAATTATGTTCGCTGTTATGTATCAAACACCAGGACATTACCCATTTTCTCAAGTTATCTGCTTATTTTCCAGTATTTCTCTCTTCCCCATCTCCTCTCTTCATATTAAGGGAATTCAGTGTAGATATTGATGTTCCTTGAAACAATATAATTTCTCAAATCCTCCATTTAGTCTTTTCTCAATTGCTCTCCATTCTCCCTCAGCTGAATACAAAAATGATCATAAATTTGAAGTTATTGTCTCTTACTAATATGTCACTTCCATGTTGATGAACTTTGAAATTCCCTTATATGATCACAATCTGTTGCCATCCCAATTCTCTGCCTTTTAGTCCCAAACCTTGTTCAGTGTCCTGCCTATAACCTCCAGGATCTTGACCCAGGTTCTTTGCAGACCATCATCCCTATACTAACTATACTCTTCCTTTTTCCCATCTTGGCCCCATTAGTAAATCAGTTCAACTCTCTACTTCTTTTGAAACTTCTCTTAAAACTCTATGCTCCCTTATCATATCACTGATCTTGCTCTGAGATGACTGAGCCTTGGATCATTCCCACCATCTGCTTCTATTCATAAGTTGCTGAATGAAGCCAAAGAAAATCATGCAACTGTGCTTATTCAATCTGCTAGAAATTAATGTTACATAATGTCAATTGGGCTCTCGCTACATCAATGTAATATTTTTATACTTTCCTAATTCCACTCAACACAGAGATTTGTCCAAATCTTTTTATCCTTAAATTATTCATAGCTTCCCATTTTCCTATCCTCTCAGCTGAGTATTTTACAAGGATATTTTTTTTTACATATTTCACTGGGGGGAAAATTAAGGCCATTTGACCTTCCTATTCTCTCTCTCTCTCTCTCTCTCTCTCTCTCTCTCTCTCTCTCTCTCT
>JAJPUD010007692.1:0-16477 GCA_023553655.1 Myrmecobius fasciatus
GTCAAGTATTTCAGTTATTCTTATGTTTTCTCTTCTTGATCTGTTCTGCAGATCTGTTATTTTTCTCATGAGATGTCACACAATCTCTTCTATCTTTTCATTCTTTATGTGTGCCTATTGTTTCTTGATTTTTCATAACATTACTGGCTTCCATTTGCCCAATTTTAGTTTTCAAGAAGGTATTTTCTTCCTTAATATTCTGGACCTCCTTTTTTGTTGGTTGACTTTTTCCCCATAATCTTCTTGTTTTTGTTAGATTGTTTTTATTTATTTTAATTTTTTTAAATCTCTCTCATTTGATTTTTAAAATCTTTTGGTCATTCTTCTATGAATATTTTTGGGCAGATAACTATCTAAACTTATTGTTCAGGGGAGGAAAGGCTTTATTTATTTGTCCATTTCTTTGTTTCTTTATTTTTGCTGCAGTATTCTCCTCTGAAGATGAACCTCCTGGTCTTCCCTATTGCCATAATAAATTTCTATGGTTGGGTTCTCTCTTCATTGACTGCTCATTTTTCTTTTAATTATAGCAGATTGTTGGTGTAATCATTTCTAATTCTGGAGTATGAGGGATGGTGCCCCTGGCCTCAGGTCTACTTTCAATTCTCCTCTATGCCCTGGAAGCCCAAACCAAGAAATCCAGCCTCTTATAAGGGCCCACAACAAGTATCATCTCTGCCCTACTGCTTCTGGTCTTACAAAGATATATGTTGTTTTCTTCTCAACCAGGGCCACATCTCAACAATAACTGGGTTTGGCATTCCTTATCAGTAGAAATTGGCTAGATTAAACCATCTTACTCAGATGGATGTCTCCCAGTATTGTCTGGGAGGTAAAAATTTCTGTAGGTAGGGCATAGTCTATCTCCCAATCCAGGTATTCCTAGGGCTTGCCACTTGCAGTTTCTATGGAACTAGCCTAGTGGTGTTCACACTTCACAGCACTCAAACAATTTTCCCAGTAACATTTTTCATATCTTCCCTGATTGTCCCAGGAGGCACAATATAATTATATAAATTATATGATTATATAAATAGATGCAAAAAAATTGACAAAATACAGAATCCACTCAAATTAAAAACAAAAATGTCATAAATGGCATCTTTTTAAAATGATCAATAAACATTATATGTAATGGAGATAAACTAGAAGCATTCCCAATATGATCAAGTATGAAACAAGATTGCTCATTATCACTGCTACTGTTCAATATTGTACCAGAAATGTTAGCTTTAGCGATAAAAGATAAGGAATTGAAGGAATTAGAGTAAGTAATGAGGAAACAAAATTATCACACTTTGCAGATGATATGATGGTATCCTTAGAGAATCTTAGAGATTCAACAACAACAATAAAAAAAACTACAAAAACAATTAACAATCTTAGGAAAGTTTCAGGATATAAAAAAACCTCACACAAATCATCAGCATTTCTATATATAACCAACAAAGTCCAGCAGCAAGAGATACAAAGAGAAATGCCAATTAAAATAACTGCAGATGATATAAAATATTTTATACTCTTTCTGCCAAGATAAAGCCTGGAACTATATTAACACAATTACAAAATACTTTTCATGCAAATAAAATTAGATCTAATCAATCAGAAGAATATAAAGTGCTGAAAAGTAGTGCAAGCTAATATAATGAAAATGACAATATCTAAATATAATCTATTCTAAATATATCTAAAATAATCTATTCAGTGTCATCCCAATCAAACTGCCAAAAAATTACTTTTTAGAGCTAGAAAAATTCATAAGGAAGAATTTCAAGGGAATTAATGAAAAAATGGCAGAAAATGCAAAGGAAGGTGGCCTAGCCCTAACAGACCTAAAACTATATTATAAAATGGTGGTCATCAAAACCATTTGGTACTGGCTAAAAAATAGAGTAGTGGATCAGTAGAATAGGTTAGGTTCACAAGCACAATATCTTACCATAGAGAATTGATTCAAATTTATAAGAATACAAGCCATTCCACAATTGACAAATGGTAAAAAGACATAAACAACAATTTTCAGATGAAGAAATTAAAGTAATATCTGATAATATGAAAACTTTTCTAGATCACTATTAATTAGAGAAATGCAAATTAAGATAACTCTGAGACATCACCTCACACCTCTTAGATTGATGACAGCAAATGATAATCATAAAAGTTCAAAGAATGTGGAAAAATTGTAGTATTAATGCATTATTGGTTGAATTGTGAACTGGAAAGCAATTTCGAACTATGCCAAAGAGTTATAAAACTATGCATATCCTTTGATCCAGCAATATCTCTATTGGGTCTGTATCCCAAAAAATACCATTAAAAATGGGAAAAGAGCACACAGGTGGAAAAGTATTTGTAGCAGTTTTTTTTTTCTAGTGACAAGGAACTGAAAACTGAATAGATATTCATCAGTTGAGGAATGACAGAATAAGTTATGGCATATGAATGTAATGGAATATGATAGTTTTATAAGAAATGGTGACTTCTGGGAGTGGAGTCAAGATGGTGAAATGAAGCCAGGCAGCTAGGAAGCTGCTTGAGCTCTCCCAGTTTCCTTTGAAAACCACATGAAACTAAGCCTCTAAACAGAGTGTGATGAAATGAAACTACTCTCCAACTCAAGATAGACTGGAAAAATTACAAGATCAGTCTCATTGGGGTGAAAAGGATGTTCAAGTCATCTCAGACAGACTTTGGGAAAGCTGGTGACAAGATCTTAACCACAACAAATTAGCAACTAAGACGCTCAGTCCTGACTCAAAAGAGGAGAAAATCAGTGGGGCAATTTCTAGTCCTACCTCAAAAGGCAAACTCTGGGAAACCAAGGTGTTTTCTGAAAAGAGGAAGCAAAGCTATTCCCTGCAAGTACAAGGGGTCCCTGTGCTTAAAGCCAAGGCTCAGAGCTGCAAGGAAGCCTGAGACAGTGCCCCCTTTACCCCAGGAGCAGAGCTCAGCCACAAAAGTAAAAAATAGGAAATACCAAAAGAAAAGAAAAGAAAATGAGCAAGAAATAGAAAAGAACCTTGCTCATAAAAAGCTACTATGACAGGGCATACCAAAACACAAAGTCAGATGAGCACAGAATATTCACAGAAGAAATATCAAAGAGTGATGTAACTAGTCTCAAGCCCAAGGAGGCTTCTTGGAAATGCACATAAAAAACTTCAAAAGGCAAATAAGAGAGATAGAAGAAAAAATGAGAAAGGAAGAGAGAGGTATGTGTGAGAGAGTTAACAGCTTAGAAAAGGAAGGGAAAAAAATTTCTGAAGAAAACAACTCCTTAAATAGTAAAATGACCAAAAACAGTAGCCTGCATAGCATTCTTTAAGAGATCATTAAGTGGGACAGCTAGGTGGCACAGTGATAGAGTACCAGCCCTGAAGTCAGGAGGACCTGAGTTCAAATCTGGTCTCAGACACTTAACATTCCCTAGCTGTGTGATCTTGGGCAAGTCACTTAACCTCAATTGCCTCACCAAAAAGCAAAAAAAAAAAAGATCATTAAGGAAAACTGCCTCAATATTTTAGAAACAGAGCAGGGAAATATTCATTGAAAGAATCCATCAATCACCTTTAAAAAGAGATCCCACAAGGAAAACCCCAAAGAACATTGATGCAAAACTCTGGAAGTACAACCACAAGGAAAAAATACTGCAATCTGCCAGACCAAAATAATTTATTATCAAGGAAAAACAGTCAGGATTACTCATGATCTTGCAGCTTCTACAATAAAAGATAGGAGGGCCTGGAATACCATATTCTGAAAGGTAGATGACCTAGGGTTACAACCAAGAATTAACTACTCAGTAAGACTCAACATCATCTTTCAGAGAAGGCAATGGAGCTTCAATAAGTAAGAAACTTTCACTCATTTTTATTGAAAAAAAATCATAACTGAACAGAAATTTTAATCTACAAACACAGGACTTGAGAAGCATAGAAAAGTAAATGGGGGAAATATATATATATGTATATATTATTTGAAGGTAAGATTTTTTTATATTCCTAGAGGGGAAAACAATATCTATAACTCTTGAGAATCGTATGTGTTATTGGGGCAGACAGAAAGGGGCATCCCATGGGCATAAGGTGATTGTGAATGAACTCTGATATGATGACATCAAAGAAAAAAACATTAAGGGGTGGAAAGAGGCCTGTACTGGAAAAAGAGGAAAGAGGAGATATAATGGGACAATTAGTTCTCAGGAAGAGGCTCAAAATATCTATTACAATTGAGGGAAAAAAGGAAGGGGGATGGTTTGATCTCATCAATTTTGGTTTTAAGAGTGAATAACTTAATTATTTAATTTTGGCATAGAAATTTATTTAACCCTATAAAGAAATAGGCGAAAGAGGAAAGAAAAGGGAGCAGCAGGATATAAAGGAGGACAGAAATACTAGGGGTAAAGGTAAGAGAAGGGTGGAAGGGATGACAGAAAATAAGTTAGTGGGTGGAGTGGGTTTAAAAAAAACACTAGGAAGAGAAAGGGGGAAGTGTGATAGGAGATAAGGTAGTTGGTAGGGTGGACCAAAAAAAATAGGACTAAGGACAGTATATACAGGGGAGAAAGGATGGAGGGAAATACAGAGCTGGTAATTGTACCTGTGAATGTGAGTGGGAAAAACTCTCCCCCAAAAATGGAAGTGAATACCAGAGTGAATTAAAAAACAGAGCCCTATAATATATTGCTTACAAGAAACACACTTGACACAGAGAGACACATACAGAGTATAGGTAAAAAGCTGGAACACAATTTATGCTTCAGTTGAAGTAAAAAAAAAAAAAAAAAAGCAGGGGTAGAAATTCTGATCTTAGATAAACCAAAGTAAAAATAGATCTAATTAAAAGAGATAAGGAAGTAAAGTTTGTGTTGATAAAAGGTCCCATAAACAATGAAGTAATAACAATTTTAAAAGTATATGCACAGGGCAGCTAGGTGGTGCAGTGGATAGAGCACCAGCCCTGAAGTCAGGAGGACCTGAGTTCAAATATGGTCTCAGACACTTAACATTCCCTAGCTGTGTGACCCTGGGCAAGTCACTTAACCTCAATTGCCTCAGCAAAAAGCAAAGAAAAAAAAAAGTATATGCACAGAGTGGTAGAACATACACATTCCTAGAAAAGATTCCTATAATTGAATGAAACAGACAATAAAACTATATTTATGGGGAATCTCAACCTTCCTCTCTCATAATCAGACTAATCTAAACACACACAAACAAGAAAGAAACTAGAAAAATTGATGAAATCCTAGAAAAGCTAGATATGATACACCTCTAGAAAAAATTGAATAGGTACAGTACATGGCACCTATAGAAAAATTCACCATGTATTATGGCATAAACCCCTCACAATTAAATTCAAAAAGGCAGAAATAGTAAATATTTACTTTTTACACCAAGGTGCAAACATATATGTGTGTGTGTGTGCGTGTGTGTGTGTGTGTGTGTGTATTCAATAAAAGGCCAGAGAAAAATACATTAAAAACTTATTGGAAATTAAATAATCTAATTCTTAAAAAAATGAGTGGGTCAAACAACAAATCACACAAAAACAATCCATAATTTTATCCAAGAGAATGACAATAACGAGACAACATACCAAAATCTATGGGATGCAGCCAAAGCATTTCAGAGTGGATATTTTATATTTCTAAATACTTATATGAATCCTTGATCACAGAATTGAGCATGAAACTAAAAAAGCTAGAAAAAGAACAAATTTAAGCCCCCCAATTAAAAAAACAAATTAGAAATTCTGAAATTAAAAGGAGAGATTAATAAAATTGAAACTAAGAAAACTATTGAATTAATAAGTAAAAGTGAAAGTTGGTTTTCTGGGAAAAATAGATTAATCTTTGGTTAATTTGATTAGAAAAAGTAAAAAAAAAAAAAAAAAACTAATTCACCAGGATCAAAAATGAAAAGGGTGAACTTCTCACCAATGACAAAGAAATAAAAGCAAAATATGAGCTATTTTACCCAACTGTATTACAGCAAGTATGACAATCTGATGAAAATGGATGAATCTTTACAAAAATATAAATTGCACAGATTAACAGAAGAAATAATTACTTCAATAGTCTCATTTAGGAAAAGAAATTGAACAAGCTATTGATGAACTTTCTAAGAAAAAATCTCCAGGACCAGATGTATTCTACTAAACATTTAAAGGCCAATTAATTCCAATAATATGCACACTATTTGGAAAAACAGGTAAAGGAGTACCACCAAACTTCTTCTATGACCAATATGGTACTGATACATAAGCAAGGAATTGCCAAGAGAGAGAGAGAGAGAGAGAGAGAGAGAGAGAATTATGGACTAATCTCCCTAATGAATATTGATACAAAAAATTGAAATAAAATATTAGCAAAGAGATTAATGCAGTATAATTTACTATGACCAAGTGAGATTTATACCAGGAATGCAGAGCTGATTCAATATCAGGAAAACTATTTCCATAATTAACCATGTCAATAATAAAATCAACCCAAATCATATAATAATTTCAATAGATGAAGAAAAAAACTTTAAAAAAATACAACATCCATTCCTATTTTTAAAAAAAATAGAGAGCATAGTAATAAAGGGAGATTTCCTTCAAATAAAAAGTTGTATCTATCTACAACTAATAGCAAGCATTATTTATAATAGAGAGAAGCTGGAGGCATTCCCACTAAAGATCAGTGTTGAAACAAAGATACCCATTATATCCACTATTATTCAACATTGCACTAGAAATATTGGCTTTAGAAATAACAAAAGGAAAAGAAATGAAAGAAATTAGAATGGGCAACAAAGAAATAAGAATATAACTCTTTGAAGATGATATGATGGCATACTTGGAGAATCCTAGAAAATCATCCAAAAACCCACTGGAAACAATTTACAGCTTTAGCAAAGTATCAGGATAGAAAATAAACCCATGCAAATCATCCACATTTCTATATATTGCTGGCAAAGCCCATCAGCAAGAGATAAAAAGAGCAATTCCATTTAAAATTACTATAGATAAAATAAAATACTTGGGGATTTTTCTGCCAAGGCAAACAAGAACTATATGGAAACAATTACAAAACATTTCTCAAACAAATAAAGTCAGATGTAAACATTGAAAAATATCAATTGCTCATAGGTAGGCCAAACAATTATAATAAATGACACATCTGTTTGAATTGCTCTACTTGTTCATTGATATAACAATCAAAGAATAGAATTAGAGAAAAACAATAACAATGTATCTAGAAGAAAAGGTAAAGAATATCAAGGGAAATAATGAAAAAAAGAAACAAAAACAAAAACAAACACAAAGAATGGTGACTAGCAGTGCCAGACCTAATACTATATTATAAAGTAGTACTCATCAAAACCATTTGGTACTAGCTAAGAAAGAGTGGTGGATCAGTGGAATGGGTTAGATACACATGTAACAATAATCAAGGTCTATAGTGATCTAGTATTGATAAACTTTCAAACTCCAGCTTCTACGATAAGAACTCACTATTTCACAAAAATTGCTAGAATTGGAAAATAATATGTCAGAAACTTGGCATAGACCTACACCTCACACCCCATATCAAAATAAGATCAAAATGGGTACATGATTTGGGCATAAAGAATGATAACATAAACAAATTAAGAGAGTAAGGGATAATTTACCTATCAAATCTTTGGAGAAGGGAGAAAGTTATGATCAAAGAAGAATTAGAAAACATTATGAAAGGCAAAATGGACAACTTTGATTATATTAAATCAAAAAGTTTTTGCACAAATTCTACAGAGAAAAAAAAAGATTAAAAGGGAAGTACAAAGTTGTAAAAAATATTTACAGCCAGTGTTTCTGATAATGGTCTCATTTCTTAAATATATAAAGAACTGTGTCAAATTTATAAGAATAGAAGTGATTCCCCAATTGATAAATGGTCAAAGGATATGAACAATTTTCAGATGATAAAATTTAAAAATCTATTGTCATGTAAATAAATGCTTTGAAACACTCTTGATTAGAAAAATGCAATTTAAAACAACTCTGGGGTACCACCACACACCTCTCAGACTGGCTAAGATGACAGGAAAAGATAAATATTGAAGAGAATGTGGAAAAACTGAGACACTAATGCATTGTTGCCAGAGTCGTGAAATAATCCAACTATTTTGGAGAACAATTTGGAATTATGCCCAAAGGGCTATAAAACTAAGAATACTCTTTGACCCAGTAGTGCCATTTTCCTGTTTTCTAAGGAAATAATAAAAAAGAGAAAAGGGCCTAAATGTGAAAAATGTTTGTAACAGCTCTTCTTGTAGTTGGAAGAATTAGAAAATGAATGAATGCCTATCAATTGAGGAATGGCTGAACAATGTGTGGTATATGAAGGGAATGGAATATTATTGTTCTATAAAAAATGATAAACAGTCTGTTTTGATAAAGGCCTGGAAAGATATACCCTAACTGATGCTGAGCAAAACAAGCAGGACCAGGAATACACTGTATATAATAACAGCAAAAATGTGTAATGATCAACTAAGAAAGATTTAGTTATTCTATGTGTTTCAGTGATTCACAGCAAACCCAATAGACTTTGGACAGAAAATGTCCTCTAAATCCAGAAAAAGAACTATGGAAACTGAATGCAAATTAACACATTCTATGTTCATTTCTTTTTTTCTTTTTTCTTTTTTATTTTTTTATTAACACTTTTTATTTGCAAAACATATGTATGGGTAATTCCTAAACATTAACCCTTACAAAGCTTTCTGTTACAAATTTTCCCCCCTACTCCCCACCCCTCCCCTAGATAGAAGGATATCTACTACATGATAACTATGTTAGAATACTTAAATCAAATATATGTATAGTTATTGCCACACATCATTTTTTTGTTCAGGAGAAATCGTATCTATAAAAAAGAATAATCTGATAAAGGAAATACAATGCAAGCAAACCTCAATAGAGAACATGAAAATGTTATGTTGTGGTCCACATTTCACATCCTTCTCTCTGGGTGTATATGGCCTTCTTCACTGAACAATTGGAATTGGTTTGAAGCATTTCATTGTTGAAGAGAGTCATGTCCCTTAGAACTGATCCTCATGTAGTACTGTTGTTGCCATGTACAACGATCTCCTGGTTCTGCTCATCTCACTCAGCATCAATTCATGCAAGTCTCTCCAGGCCTCTCTGAAATCGTCCTGCTGGTCGTTTCTTACAGAGAAATAATATTCCATAACATTCATATACCATAATTTATTCAGCCATTCTCCAATTGATGGGCATCCATTCAGCCTCCAGTTTCTAGCCACTACAAAAAGAGCTGTCACAAACATTCTTGCACATGTGGGGCCCTTTCCTTCTCTTATGATTTCTTTGGGATATAAGCCCAGTAGAAACACTGCTGGGTCAAAGGGTATGCATAGTTTGATAACTTTTTGAGCATAGCTCCAAATTGCTCTCCAGAATGGTTGGATCTGTTCACAGCTCCACCAACAATGCATCAGTGTCCCAGTCTTTCCACATCCCCTCCAACATTCATCATTATCTTTTCCTGTCATTTTAGCCAATCTGACAGGTGTGTAGTGGTACCTCGGAGTTGTCTTAATTTCCATTTCTCTGATCAATAGTGATTTGGAGCAACTTTTCATATGATTATAAATAGTTTTAATTTCATTATCTGAAAATTATCTGTTCATATCCTTTGACCATTTAACAATTGGAGAATGGCTTGAATTCTTATAAATGTGAGACAATTCCCTATATATCTTAGAAATGAGACCTTTATCAGAACCATTAAATGTAAAGATGATTTCCCAATTTAATGCTTCCCTCCTAATCTTGTCATTAGTTTTGTTAATACAGAAACTTTTTAACTTAATATAATCAAAATTATCTATCTGGTGTTCAATTAAGAGTTCCAGATCTTCTTTGGACATAAATTTATTCCATCTCCACAGGTCTGAGAGGTAAACTATCCTATGTTCCTCTAATTTGGTTATAATATCACTCTTTATATCTAGATCATGAACCCATTTAGATTTTATCTTGGTGTGCAGTGTTAGGTGTGGGTCCAGCCTTAATTTCTTCCACACTGGTTTCCAATTTCCCCAGCAGTTTTTGCCAAATAGTGAGTACTTATCCCAAAAGTTGGGGTATTTGGGTTTATCAAACACTAAATTGCTAACATTATTACCTAGCTTGTCCGGATATCCTATTCTATGCCACTGATTGACTGCTCTATTTCTCAGCCAGTACCAAATGGTTTTGATGACCACTGCTTTATAATATAGTTTTATATCTGGTACAGCAAGGCCACCTTCTTCTGTCTTTTTTTTTTCATTAATTCCCTTGAAATCCTTGACCTTTTGTTCTTCCAAATGAACTTTGCTACTATTTTTTCTAGATCTGTAAAATAATTTCTTGGGAGTTTGATTGGTATGGCACTGAATAAGTAAATTAGTTTGGGTAGTATTGTCATTTTTATTATATTCACTCGGCCTACCCATGAGCAGTTAATCTTTTTCCAATTGACTAAGTCTGATTTTATTTGTGTGGAAAGTGTTTTGTAGTTTAGTTCATATAGTTTCTGACATTTTCTTGGCAGATAGATTCCCAAATATTTTATGCTATCTTCCGTTATTCTGAATGGAATTTCTTTTTCTATCTCTTGCTGCTGAACTTTCTTGGTAATATATAGAAATGCTGATGATTTATGTGGATTTATTTTGAATCCTGCAACTTTACTAAAGTTATGAATTGTTTCTAGTAGTTTTTTAGTTGAGTCTCTAGGGTTCTCTAAGTATACCATCATGTCATCTGCACAGAGTGATAATTTGGTTTCTGCATTACCTACTCTAATTCCTTTTATCTCTTTTTCTTCTCTTATTGCCAAAGCTAACATTTCTAATACAATATTAAACAGTAATGGTGACAGTGGGCAGCCTTGTTTCACTCCTGATATTATTGGGAATGGTTCTAGTTTGTCTCCATTACATATGATACTTGCTGATGGTTTTAAGTAGATACTACTAATAATTTTAAGGAAAAGCCCATTTATTCCTATACTCTCTAGTGTTTTTAATAGGAATGGGTGTTGGATTTTATCGAATGCTTTTTCTGCATTTATGGAAATAATCATATGGATTTTGTTAGTTTGGTTATTAATATAATTGATTATGCTGATAGTTTTCCTGATATTGAACCAGCCCTGCATTCCTGGTATAAATCCTACTTGGTCAAGATGTATTATCCTGGAGATAACTTTCTGTAATCTCGTTGCTAAAATCTTATTTAAAATTTTTGCATCAATTGTTCATTTCTTTTTTCTGTTTTTTTTAATCACTCCATGGGTTTTCCCTTTTGCTCTGATTTTTCTCTCTCAACATAATTCATAAAGTAATGTGTATTAAAAATAAATAAATTTATTAGTAAAAAAAGAAAGTGTGAACAGGCTTTATTTCAGAAAAGCCTGGAAAGACTTAAATGAACTGATGCTAAGTGAAATGAGTAACTAAGAGACAACTGTACACAAAATTATGTGATGATCAACTGTGATAGATTTGGCTCTTTTCAACAATGAGGTTAATTCAATGCAATTCGAATAGACCTGTAATGGAAAGTATCATTTGCATCAATAGTGACAAATATGGAGAGCAAATGTGGATGAAAGTGTAGTATTTTCACCTTTTGGGGTAGTATTGCTTATTTGATTTTTTTTTGTTTATTTACTTGTTTGTTTACCTTTTGATCTTAGTTTTCCTGCACAGCATGATGAATATGGAACTATGTTTAGAAGAATTACACTTGTTTAACCTATTGGATTGCTTGCTGTATGGGGAGGGGAGTGAAGGTAGGGAGGGAGAAAAATTTGGAACATAAGATTTTGAAAGATGAACATTAAAAACAATCTTTGTATGTATTTGGAAAAATAAAAAGCTATTATTAAAAATGAAGAAAAAATAGCATGCTTTGATCAGCATTCGGTCTTTGGATTCTTTCTCTGGATGTAGATGGCATTTTTTTATCCCAAGAATATTGGAATTGCTTTGGATCACTATATTGTTGTGAAGAGCTAAGTTTGTCATAGTTGATCATCACACTAATCTTAATAATAGCATGTGAGATATTGGTTTATGCCTACATTTTGCCGTAATGTTTTCCAGTTTCCCCAGAAATTTTGTCAAATAGTAAGGTCTTATCCCAGAAGTTCTAGCCTATGGGTTTATCAAACAGTAGATTACTATAACAATTGACTGTTGTATCTTGGGTACCTAGCCTATTCCAATGATCAACCATTTTTTTTAGATAAAACCAAATAGTTTTGACAATTGACACATATAATATAATATTAGGTCTGGTATAGGCAGGCCACCTTCTTTGCATTTTTCCCAGTAACCCTTGATATTATTGATCTTTTCTCCCCTCTATTTCTTTTACTGTTCTATGCTTGCACTAAGGAGCTATTTTGTCTTGTGTGTAGTGGACACACAGAAAGTCTTTCTAGCATCTGGAATTTGCTGATCTAGTGTGCTATCTTCGTAGAATTCTTTTCAATATCTTTTTTAAAAAAAACTAATCTGTTTGTGAAGTAGTTAATACAGCTAGGTTACATGGGAAGCACTGAAATTGTAGGGATATAATTGTTTAGGGCTTGGACTAATGACAGAGGAGAGGGTACTGTCACAACTACTAAAGGTACTGTAGAAAACCTGGAGGAAGGCTAAAATATAATGCACCTGGTATTGATAATGGGGTGAATGGATTCCAATAAAACACCATCCCTGGCAGCATCCCAGTCTCTAAGTGGGTCCCAGAGAGGAATAAATTCAGCCTTTGGAATTATCTTATACAGACAAAGCTCTCCTGTACTGATGCTCATAGTTACTACCTTATAAAATTGGTAGGTTTTAAGCTATAGACTTTAACTTCTAAGGCTATTTTGTATAAACAAAAAAAAAATCATGATCAACAGTATATTTACTGATGCACACAATTAGAATAGTTAACACACTATTCTCTGGGTTCTTTCCCATAAAAGGTCCTAGAGTTTCTCTTGTTACCTGGGAATTCTGTTAGGGAACCTACCCCAGTAGTTGAAGCATTGTAATAAATATTTGTCCCTCAACTTCAAGATTGTTTGAGTCCATGGATTAATTCTGCACTTTCATGACTTGTACTTCATCATTCAAACTATAGTTAAATAGAGAATCACCCTTCTACATATAACTACATGATATATGCAGTCCCTTCTTAAGGTTCCTTTATCAGATTAATTCATATGTACTTGGAATTCATTAAAAAATTATCTTCTTATGTCTCTGGAAAGCAATAAATCTATAAAGAAAGAGATTTTCCTCTTCCTGAGGAAAGGAGAGGAACAGGAATTGCCTCACTAGAGGCCATGACAAAAGAATGAATAGAGGAAACACAGTAAAAAGGTGAAGATTCTAAGCTGCTCAATGCTGGCACAGCAGACCCACATGACTGGATTATTAGTGTTGCTCTCCATAGCCCAGCTTACCACCACTGGGAGCAAAGATGATGACACAAAAGTATACTGGAGACCAAGCATATGAGAGGGAGGCTAAGACCACAAGGAACCAGGGAGTGTAGTTGCCATGGAGTCAGGAGAAGAGCTGAAGCAGTGAGATCAGAATCAGACTCTGGGCCTCTGGGGGCAAGAGGAATGTCTGAGCAAGTCCTGGTTGCTGAATTTTCCAGAAAGGATGATCTGAGACCATGCTCACCCTTTTCTTTCTCTCTGGGAAGGAATTTATGAGATTCAATTTTATCTCTATTTCTTTAAAGTTTATTTTGCATTTCTGTACACCTCTCTAATTTGTTTTATTAAGAAAATTGTGATTAACCAACTCATTACTGTTTTATATGTTTTTAATTGCTTAAAGCAATGGGGAAGGGGGAAAGGATATGTTTAACTAGATGTAAGGGGAAAGAAAAGAGACAAAAACATACAGAGACAGATAGAAACAGAAACAGAGACAGAGACAAAGAGAGTCAGAGTGACTAGTTATGCTCTACTTAAATTTCACTTAACTCCCCCCACTCCACACCAATTCCACTGTTAAAGATCTCTCTCTCTCTTTCTCTCTCTCTCTTTCTCTCTTGGTCCCCATCATACATGTATGTATACAAATATGTGTTATACATACATATGTAGATTTTTATGTATAATGGATAGCAAATCCATTCTCTTATAAGTATGTACACACATATATCTGTATCTATCTTCACATGTATAAATAAATCACATAGACATATACATAGGAATATAAGTTGGATTAGCTAGGTAGCATAGTGGATAAAGTACCTGGCCTGGAATCAGGAAGACTAATTTTCTGGAATTCAAATCTGGTCTCAAACAATTACTAGCTATGCAACTCTGGGCAAATAACTTAACATTGTTTGCCTCAATTTCCTCATTTATAAAATGAGCTGGAGAAGGAAGTGGTGGATCACTCCAGTACCTTTGCCAAGAAAACCTCAATTAGTATCATGAGTTAGTTATGACTAAAATTAATTGAACAACAATACCTATAGGTATATATATATATATATATATGTATGTATGTATGTATGTATATATGTGTGTGTATGTGTGTTAATACAGATATTTATGTTGTTCATCTTTTGTTTTCAAAGAAAGAGGATCACTATCAAAAAGGAGATGTTTTGACACACAAATGAATTGTATTTGAGCCAGAGCTATGCAAAATTGTCAGACTTACTTACTATCTCTTCTAGTCATCAAAGCCCAGTGATGAGACAAAATTCAAGACTTGTGATGACCTGGGTAGCAGTAAATGACCCTGTCTCTTCAATCTTTGACAAAGCTCTAAGTACTCCATAGTATATGCTTCAGTCACTTGCATAACGTGGAAACAAATTATTCTAGTCCTCCCATTCCACTAGGGAAAATCTTCATGTGATTTGTATAGACAACCCCTTAACTCATTGACAGTCTTGAAGCCTATTGGTTACCCTCAACCTGATTTAGTTTGTCTGATGAGACAGTTTTACCAGAGTGTGGACACTGTATCTACTACAGCTTCTTGGAGCCACAAGTAAGAGTTGTTTGTCAGGTAGATATCAAAAGTAGATAACAAGCCCTGAAAAAGGCTTTTTTATTTCAAGGGCATCTCTCTATCCATGTAGTATATGTACATGTGCATATACTTATATACACAGTCATACACTATAAATATACACATATTTGTATGCACATGTACATTTATACACATTTTATGTGTATACATGTACTGATAAGTTATACATGTGTGTATATGTGTGCATATGTGTGGTTGTAATAGGGGAATGAGTAGTGAGCTCCACCAAGACCTGTGAACATGTGCAACAGACTGCCTGCTAATACATGGGAGGTTTGATAAAGCTGCTTCTGGAAGTATGTGATGATGTGTAAGGAAAGAGTCATTATCAGTCATAAAATGTCTTCTGCAAGGTGAACAATGGAAGTTCAAATCTCCCAGATAACTAGAAAACTTTTCATTGTGGTTATTTTTCTGCATATTGTCTATCTTTATGTTTTTCAAAGCTGATATCTAGTTATTTAAAGTGACTGTATACATCTGATATGTAGCCTAAAGTTGATCCTTCACCTAGTACAAAAATGTATTATTTTTTACCTTTTTCTGAGTAATAGGTCTCAATTCCTAACAAGTTAATTGATCTGGTTAACTCAGTAAATATGCTCTTTTTAGAAAGGGCTCATATTCTTATAAGTAAATTGAATTGTAAGTTACTTTACCTGTACTCCAATGTAAAATAATTTTACTTGCTGACACATAAGCATCCATGTATAAGACACATACATGAGATCAACTTATGTAGTTTCTTGGAACCACATGTATCCAACTGATTTTAATTAGAAGATAATAATATACAGTTCAATTTCATATTAAATGTTCTATGAGGACCATTTAGGAATCCTTTCTTATAATTATGATCAATTTTTAAGAACTCTCCTTAACATATTTCCAGCCAAAAGTAGAGTTGTTTATGGATTTTCAATCAAAAGTTTCAGGTTCAAATACAAGCTCTACCACTTATAACCCATTTCTCATTTGACAAGTCATTTAACCTCCCCAGGTCTACATTTTTTTCAGGAAAAGAAGGTGCAAAACTATTTCTATTTGATGATAGTATGGTGATTTGCCTTGAAAATCCTAGAGAACAAGCAAGAAATACTGAGATAATAACTTCAGCAAAGTTGAAGAATGAAAAATAAAACCTTAAAAATCAACCATATTTTACAACAAAAAATCCAAAAGCAGAAAATAGAAAGGGAAATCCCACTTCAAATTACTAAAAGAAAGTAAAAAAGGGGCAGCTAGGTGGCGCAGTGGATAGAGCACCAGCCCTGAAGTCAGGAGGACCTGAGTTCAAATCTAATCTCAGACACTTAACATTCCCTAGCTGTGTGACCCTGGGCAAGTCACTTAACCCCAATTGC
>JAJPUD010007692.1:39849-102942 GCA_023553655.1 Myrmecobius fasciatus
AAACAGCAAATTACAGACACAATTACTAATTTCATCCAAGAGAATGACAATAATGAGACAACATACCAAAATTTGTGGGATGCAGCCAAAGCAGTAATAAGGGGAAATTTTATATCTCTAGATGCTTATTTGCATAAAATAGAGACAGAGAAAATCAATGAATTGGGCTTGCAACTAAAAAAGCTAGAGAAAGAACAAATTAAAAACCCCCAATCAAATACCAAACTTGAAATCCTAAAAATAAAAGGAGAGATTAGTAAAAATGAAAGTAAAAAAAAAAACTATTGAATTAATAAATAAAACTAAAAGTTGGTTTTATTAAAAAAACCAACAAAATAGATAAACCTCTAGTTAATTTGATTAGAAAAAGGAAAGAGGAAAATCAAATTGTTAGTCTCAAAAATGAAAAGGGAGAACTTTCCACTAAGTGTTTTTTAACCAACATTACTCATTTAGTTTTTACAACAACCCTGTGAAGTACTATTATTATTCCCATTTTGTAATTAACGAAACTGAAACAAATAGAAGTTAACTACTAAAGTCACACAACTAAGAAGGATCTGAGGCTGGGTTTGAACTCATCTTCTGATTCCAGGCTCAGAGCACTATTTATTGCATGATCTAGCTGCACATGTCTTCCAATGAAATTGTAGCTTTTTGAGAATAGAAACTTTTATTATTATCATCATCACCACCACCACTATAACGATCATTATCCATATGTGTTTGTGTACATCTTCTCCCACAGTTCCACATTCCTCCAGGCTATATATGACCTGAGGGAGAAAAAAAATCATTAATAAATATTTTTGATAGACCAAATGACTTCTGTGGTTTTTTTTCCTGTATCAAAACTAGATGGATATACTGAAAGAGTTAATATTATTTTGGAAAATTCTTCCATGGAAATCACATAGATTATTTTACTAAACATTTTTGTTAAAGTTTTTAGAGAATTGCATTTACATTGTTCCTTTTGGTATTTAAAAAAAAACCTTGAAAATCAAAACAATCTCAATAATACAAAAATACTTTGAAATCAATAGGAGACAAAGAAATGAGCAACTTGAAATTTAAAGTCACACTTCATGAATTTAAACCCTAGCTAAATATTTTAAAATTGTTCTTCCCCTTATTTGTCTTCTCTTCCTCTCACATATTCAGGAAAGAAAAAAATTCATAACATCAAAGTGAAATTGCATATATATATCAATATTATACTCAGAGAGCCACATAAGTTTCTAGTTTTTGGAACATTGTGAATTAAAACAAAGCTAATTCAATGCTGATAGGTCTGCATATCTTCTAAGGGATTCAAGGATCTAAAATAAAGAGTCAAAACTACACATAATCCCTCACCTGTATTAGGTGCTTAGCAAAAAATAGCATTTCCTTATATATTTTCTCTATTATATATTCTTTATATATATTCTATATATCTTTCATAGGATTGCTTCTTTTGTTAAAGAATTAATAAACTTACAACTTAGAAAGTGTGAACAAGTTAAAATTCATAAGATTCCTATTCTTATTTTTGCCTTTTTTCTCTTTTATTTATTGCTTATTGTTATAATTATTAATGACTTACTATTAGGTTCAATGTTAATGTTTATATTTTCATTATATTTTGAGGAAATTTTCCCCCAAAGTATTATTAATGATTTTTAATAACTAGTTGCTTCCTTAATGACTTATCTTCTGTCAATCTATCTTCATATGTTTTTTTCTCTCTTCATTTTTGTTGTAAAAAAAATTTAGGATTATAGATTTAGAATTATGGACATTAGAAATCATACAGTAGAAATCTCTGATTTTACAGATTAGGGATATCAGGAATATGAGGCCTAGACCATTTAAATAACTTGCCTAAGGTCACACTGGTTATGGATACTACCAGAAGTTGAACCTAGATAATCTATCTTATTTTTTCTTTCCTTTTTACTTTTTTATGCTTCTCTTGACTTCTGTATTTGAAGATCAAATTTTCTGTTCAGCTTTGGTCTTTTCATCAGAAATAAATGAAATCACTTCTTTCATTGAATGTTTTGTTTTTTTTTGTTCCTGAAAGATAATGTTTAATTTTACTGGACATTTGATTCTTGGCTACAATCCAAGTTCCTTTGCCCTTTGGAATATTAGATTATTATTAGAATATTAGATACGATCCTATGAAGTGAAAGATATTAATTTTTAGATAATCCTGGTAGTGGCTCCTAGATATTAATTTTTTTGGCTACTTGCAATACTTTCTCCTTGATCTACTAATTCTGAAATTTAGCTACAAATTCCTTGGAGTTTCCATTTTGGGTCTCTTTCAGAAGGGGATAGATTAATTCTTTCAATGACTATTTTCCCCTCTGGTTCTAGGATACCAGGGTAGTTTTCCTTTATGATTTCTTGAAAAATAATGCTTAGGCTTTTTTTTTTTTATCATGGGTTTCAGGTAGTTCAATCATTCTTAGATTGTCTCTCCTGGATCTATTTTCCAGGTTAGTTGTTGTTCCAATGTTGTATTTTACATTTTCTTCTATTTTTTCATTTTTTTTTTTGTTTTGTTTGATTCTTGAAGTCTCATTGAGTCATTCACATTCATTTGTTTAATTCTAATTTTTAGTGAATAATATTCTTCAATTAGCTTTTTACTTTTTACTTCCTTTTGCATTTTGCCAATTGAACTTTTAAATGAGGTGTTTTGTTCATTGGGTTTCTTTTTTTCCATTTCACAAATTCTGTTTTTCAACGAGTTTGTTTCTTTTACAAATCTGTTTTGTAAGCAGTTAGAATTATTTTGATGAATTATTTTGATTCTTCCAATAGTCTTGTGAGATGGAGACTGACTCATATCACCCTTTGGGACTTCATCTAAAAATGATTTTTCTATAGTATCCTCAGGGTTTGAGATCTATTCTCTGTCTCCTTCAAAAGTCTATGATCAGAGTCCATTTTGCTACTTTGCTCTTTTTTTTTTTAATTGACATCTGCTCTTAAGACAAAAGGGAGATTGCTCCAAGCTTCTTTTGCAGGCAACAGTGATTTTATGCTGCTCTGGGTCAGTGCTGCTGACTTCCTTCCAGGTCTGAGTGTATGTTTCTGAGTTATTCTGGGGTTCAGAGGCTCACTATTTGCATTTTATATTTGCAATGAATGTCTCACAGCTAAATCTGCTCATCCACTGTCTCCTAAAATAGGACAGAGTATCCTCTGCTACTACATTTTGGCTAAGAGCCTCCTGGTCGATTCCCCATTGCACAAATGCCATACTAACCTGAGTCCCTTTGCTGTGGCTGTTCTCAGCCACTTTACCCCCTCCTATTGAAACAGACTTTTTCTGAAGTGCTTCCAAAATATCTTCTGCTAGAAATTTGTTATACTCCAAATCTTTATGGGTCCTGTCACTCCAAAACCAGTTTAGAGGCTTGACCTAGTGTTGATCTGGGGGCAGCCAAAAAGAGCTCAGATAAAGATGTCTACTCTCTGTTATCTTGGTTCTGGCCCGGAAATTCACATTACTACAGAGCTTAAAGAGCACTGAGTTATTGTGTCAGGTCTGCCTCTAGCTTTGTTATGTTGGGATTGTCATTTCAATTCTGTTGATTTCAGTATCCTCATCTATAAAAACAATGAGTTGGACTAAATGATTTCTCAGATCTCTTTCAGTTCTAATTGTCTCTGATTTCATGAAGACTATTTATACATTTAAAGGGAATTCCTTAAAAAAGCATTGTTATAACTTTAGCCCTTTACTGTGACCTCCAGACTCTTCTAGGATTATGAGAACTAAACAAAGAGAAGAAAGTACCTATCCAAAAGGGAAACTTCCCACACTGACAAATGTTCCCAAAGATCCAGCAAGCAAGACCTGGGATAACTAGATTAGAAAATGCAAACAATCTTTACTTGCTTTGATGAGTAAGATTAGGGTACACCAAAAGTTAGATCAACTCAACAAAACACATTGTGAATAAACCAAAATACCTCCATAGGTGGTGTGTGGGTTTTAATTCCTGAATGTAGACTAGTGATATGTTCTTTTGATCAAAAACTCAGCTCATCATCTGACACAAACTACCTCATCCAAACTACTTTCAACTTACCTCATCTGTAATATAGGAAATGTAGCAGGCAGTAAAGAAGTTGCAACCTTTGGATTTCAAAGTTGCTGTAGAACACAATTACTGTTATATTTTGTTGTTAGACAAGAAAAACTTCAACAGCAGCAAGTGTAGTACTCAGATTAGGAGTCTTTCAATGATTTCTTACATTTTCCTTTTTGAGTGACCATCTCTTTTTAAAAAATTTCTCCTTCATCTAAATGTCTGTAAAATGAACATATTACTTTCCTCCATGGTACAGAATAACTTAATATTTAGTATGTTAATCCAGATAAATACATATCTCATTAAAAAAACCTTTATTTTCTGCTCCTTATACCACACAATGCAAATACCTTTTCTATTGTGTCTAGATGGAAGGTAGATTAAATATTATAATCTCTTGAATATTGTAATTTCAAAACATGGATGGAATCAAGATTAGGCATAGAGGAAGTGAAGCTTCAGTAAGAGAAAATGAAAAGAAAACATGGTTATGTGCAGACAAGATTAGAAAAAAAGCAATAAACTGGGAAAACATTTTTACATTGAAGGATTCTGATAAAGGCCTTATTTCTAAAATAGAGAAATAATTCAAATTTATAAGAATTTAAGCCATTCTCCAATTTATAAATGGTCAAATGATATGAGCAGACAATTTTCAAATGAAGAAATTGAAACAATTTTTAGTCAGATGAAAATGTACTCTAAATCATTATTGATCAGAGAAATGCACATTAAGACAACTCTGAGATATCACTATACACTTCTCAGATTTGCTAAGATGACAGGAAAAGATAACCACAAATGTTGGAGGGGATGTGGGAAAACTGGGATACTGATACATTGTTGATGGAACTATGAATGGATTCAGCCGTTCTGGAGAGCAATTTGGAACTGTGCTCAAAAGGTTATCAAATTGGGCATACCCTTTGACCCAGCAGTATTTCTACTGGGCTTATATCCCAAAAAGATCTTAAAGGAGGGAAAGGGACCCACATGTGCAAAAAAATGTTTGTGGCAGCTTTTTTTGTAGTGTCAAGAAACTGGAAACTGAGTGGATTCTCATCATTGGAGAATGGATGAATAAGTTATGGTATATGATGTTATGGAATATTATTGTTCTATAAGAAATTATCAGCAGGATGATTTTAGAGAGTTCTGGAAAGACTTACATGAACTGATGTTAAGTGAAATGAGTAGAACCAGAAGATCATTGTACATTGCAATAACAAGATTACACTATGATTAATTCTAATGGACCTGGAACTTTTCAATGATGAGATGATTCAGGGCAATTCCAATTATTTTGTGTTGATAAGAGCCACCTACACCCAAAGTAAGGACGGTGGGAATTGAGGATGGAATACAACATAGTATTTTCACTCTTTTTTGGGGGGGAGTTGCTTGAATTTTGTTTTCTTTATCATTTTAAAAATTTTTTTGATCTGATTTTTCTTGTGCAACAAGATAATTGTTTAAATATGTATGCTTGCATTAGATTTAACATATATTGGATTACATACCATCTAGGAAAGGGGGTGGGGAGAAAGAGGAGAAAATTGGAATACAAGGTTTTTCTTTTTTTTTTAATTTTATTTGCATAACATATGTGTGGGTAATTCTTCAACAATAACCCTTACATAGCTTTCTGTTACAAATTTTTCCCCCCAACTCCCCACCCCTCCCCTAGATGGCAGGATATCCACTACATGTTAATTATGTTAAAATATTGGCAAATCGAATATATGTATACATATTTCCAAACTTATCATTGTTGTGCAAGAAAAATCTTATCTACACAAAAGATATATCAGATAAAGGAAACACAATGTAAGCAAACATCAATCAAGGAGTATGAGAAAGTTATGTTGTGGTCCACATTTTGCATCCCTCTCTCTGGGTGTATATGGCTTTCTTCAGTGAACAATTGGAGGTGGTTTGAAACATTTCATTGTTGAAGAGAGACATGTCCATCAGAATTGATCATCATATAGTACTGTTGTTGGGGTGTATAATGATCTCCTGGTTCTGCTCGTTTCCCTCAGCATCACTTCATGTAAGTCTCTCCAGGCCTCTCTTTTTATGTTTCTCTTGTGTTCTGTGTTTGTAGATCAAATTTTTTGTTCAGTTCTGGTCTTTTCAGTAGAAATAGGTGAAATTCTCCTATATCATTGAATGACCATCTTCTTCCCTGGAAGATAATGCTCATTCTAGCTGGGTAACTTATTCTTGGCTGTAATCCAAGTTCCTTTGCCCTTCGGAATATCTGATTCCAGGCCCTTCGATCCTTCAAAGTAGAAGCTGCTAGGTCCTGTGTGATCCTAATTGTGGCTCCCCGATATTTAAATTGTTTCTTTCTGGCTTCTTGTAATATCTTTTCCTTGGTATGATAGTTCTGGAATTTAGCCACAATATTTCTGGGGGACTTAATTTTTGGGTTTCTTTCAGGAGGTGATCGGTGGATTGTTTCAAGGCGTATTTTGCCTTCTGGGTATAAAATATCAGGGTAGTTTTCTTTTATGATTTCCTGGAATATAGTGACCAGGTTCTTTTTTTCATCATGGCTTTCAGGAAGCCCTATAATCCTTAGATTGTCTCTCCTAGATCTATTTTCCAGGTCAGTTGTTTTTCCTAGGAGATATTTCATGTTTTTCTCTATCTTTTCATTTTTTTGTTTTTGTTCAACTGATTCTTGAAGTCTTGATGAGTCATTCATTTCCAATTGTTCGATTCTAATTTTTAATGTCTTATTTTCTTCAGTTACTGTTTTTAGTTCCTTTTGAAATTGACCAATTTCATTTTTTTGTTCATTGCATTCTTTTTCCATTTTTTCTATTTTATTTTGCAGTGATCTCATTTTGTTTCCCCATGTTTCTTCTAACTCTCTTTTAAGATTTTTTTATGCAATCTTCAAAGAAAGCCTTGTGATATGGAGACCAATTTATGTCTCTCTTTGAGGCTTTTTCTGGAGTTGCTTTACCTTTAGGGGCCTCAGGATTTGAGGTCTGTTCTTCCCTCTCTCCATAAAAGTTGTCTATGGTGAGAGCTCTTTTTGGTTTTTTATTCATTTTTTTTTAAAGGTGTGAGGTCTGTTTAGGGTAAAGGTGGGACAGCTGCTTTAATTTGCCCTGGGGCAGTTCTGCTGATTGAGTTATTTCAGGAACTGGGCAGTTCTGCTGATTGAATTATGTCAGGGGCTGGGCAGCTCCGCTGATTGATTTATTTCTGGTGCTTATCAGTCCTGTTGTTTGATTGATTGCTTTAAGGTGCTGTGTAATGGCAGCTAGGTCTGATGCTCATCAGGGGTTCAGTGGTTCACAATCTATCCCCCTCAAAAGGCAGACCCTCCAAACCACCTGCCCACAATCAGGACAGATTGTTCCAAGAGGCCTGCAGAAGACTCCCAGGTGTGTGAAAAGCACAACGCTCCCACTCCTGTTCTGACTCCTGTTCCAGCTCCCTGCTCCAGCTCCCTGCCCCGGTCTCCCTGTGCTGCAGTCTGGGTTCAGTAGGCCACCCCCTGCCCCATTAAAACAGACCTGTTTTGAGGTTCTTCCAGAGTATCTTCTTCTAGAATCGTGTTGTTCTCCAGATATTGTGGATTTTTTTTGCTTCAGAATCAGTCTAGAGGCTTCATATGTTGTTGGTTTGAGGGGAGGTTAGAGGAGGTTACAGAGAATCTTGTCTGATCTCCGCCACCATGGCTCCACCCCTGGAAGGAAGTCGAATACAAGGTTTTTCAAAGGTCAATGTTGAAATATGGTCTAGAAGCAGAATTTATTCACACTTCTTTTAGACTTGGTGAGTTAAATGACGAGAGAAGTTTGCTGAAGATGTGATGGCCTTAGGAATGATTCAATATTTTTGTGACATGAGGTGGAAATAATGCTGATTGAAAAGTTTGTTGACAATAGAATTAATTCGACAGAGCCAATTAGAACTACCTCTGTGTATCAGTTTGGAAGGGGCCCAAGGAATTGTATGAGTGATTAGAATAAGGTAGAAAGTCTAGAAAGAGGGATTATACACATGCTACTTTTAGCCAAGGCAATGAGACTTGATTGGATAGCCAATATAACTGGGAAAATGACATAGTTTCACAGAAGAACTTTGCTAATCAAGACAGTTATTCTATAATAAAGTATAGTTATTCTAATCAAAAGTAACACATTTGGAGGAATAAGACTCATTATAAAAAATGTAACCATGATATAGTGATTTTTTTTGGTTGTAGAAATTCTTAATAATATCTTTAAAATAATTATAACATGAATAGTGTTGCACTAGTGATTGTGACATTGATCAGTGTACAGAATGTCCACTTTAATGAATGTGACAGATTATGGAAGTATTGAAATACATGGAATAGGAGCTTGTTATGGAGGAAAGTGAAAGACAAGTAGAATAGTTTATGGATTCCATTGATAACTTGGAAAGAGCAAAGCCAGTGCTTTGGAAGGATGAATATTTGCAGAATGTGTCTAAGGAAATGAGATGCTCTAGAAATTGAGAGGTTAGTTGTCTGATTCAGGTAGTTGTTTAGGAGGGAAATGAAGACCTGCAGTAAGTAGAAATGGAGAGAATAGAGTAAGAAACAAAGATAGGATAGAAAAGGAAGGGGAAAATCAAATATTATTTTGATGTTTCTAACTTGGAAGGGACATAATAATGACACTGACTAGAAATGACAGAATTTGGAATGGGAGTTGGTTAGTGGAAGAAAATAAATTTGTTTTGAACACATTAAGATTGATAAGGTTCAATATGGTAGAGGAAAATAATATATCATAGCTAATTTTACCTCTGGCACTCAATAGCTGTGCTACCATGGACAAGCCATTTAATTTCTCTTTTTAGTTTCTCTCTCTTTCTGCCTTTTCTTTCTTCTTTCCTTTCTAACTTTGAAACTTTCTTTCCTTCTTCTATCTCTTCTCTCCTTCTCTCCCTCATTTTTCTCTCTCTCCCTCCCTCACTTCTCTCCTTCTTCCCTCCCTTCCCTCCATCCTTTCTCTTCCTCCATCCTTTCCATCCCTTCCTTCCCTCCATCCCTATCTCTTCCCTCCCTTCCTCCCTCTTTCCTTTTTTCCTTCCTCTCTTTCTTCCTCCCTCCCTTCTTCTCTCTCTTCCTTCCTTTCTACCTCCCTCCCTTTCTCTCTCCCCATTGCTTCTTTTCTTCCTGCTTTCCTCCATCTGTCCCTCCCTCCCTCTTTCCTTCCTTCTTTCCTTCTTTCTTTCCTTCATTCATTCCTTCCTTTCTTCCTCTTCTCTCTCTCTGTATCTCTCCCTGCATCTTTCCCTCTGTCTCTGTTTCTGTCTCTCTCTTCCTTTCTTCTTTTCATTCTCTTTCTTTTTTTTTTTATGATATGCATGCTCTTTGGGGGGAATGTCATGGCTTACAGGTGGTACAGTTATTCTTAAGTTATCTGTGCTATATAAGTTTTCCAAAAATAGTTTTTATGTAACAGTTTAATTTTTTTTCAGTTTTTTTTATTTTCCTTATTATTTCCAGGGGTCATTAACTTATACTTCATCCATGCTAATTTGTGTGGAATCTTTGCTTAGGTAAGGTTTTCTAAACCTTTCCATATTTGCCAGTTCTTTTCTCTATTGATCTTATTTATATTATCATTTCAAATATCTTCATTTTTCCCCTGGAAATTCTAATTGATCTTATGGACAAATTCTGGGGTTTTTGTTTGGTTTGTATTTTGAAATTTCCTTTGCGTTTTTGAGTTACTCTCCTTTTGGAGTTTTATATTTCACATCTGTGTGATCATGACAGATTTTTATCTTTGTTCATTTATTTAACCCTTTTTTCAAGTCACCCTTCTGGGACTTTGTGTTAAGATTAGGTTCTGTACATTTCTGGTAGGATTGCCATAGCCTTACATGATCCTCATTTGTCTTATCTGAGGTCCTAATGATGTGTATCTATTAAGTTCTATATTCTGTGTTTCAAGGATCACAGGGGTAAGTGAGGCAGAGAGTTATACTTTCAAAAGACCCTGTGTGGTAAATCAAGGACACCACATACTCATGTCTCTAGACTCCAGTTTTTGTATTGGTAACACAGTTACAGACTTGCTTCTGGGTAGTCCTACAGGTGACAGTGATTGGTTCCAACCCCTATTAGCTAGCTAAAAGACTCAACAGGTTGAGAGTGACTATGTTGCTGGCTTATTCTCATTATGAAATTGGAGTTGTTTCCAATGTCAGGTATTGTGAATCTACCCTTTTCTGGGCCTAACACTAAGTCTCTGATCTCTGTGAAATGTCAGATTGCTGATTCAGATCTGTTAAGAACCCTAGGGACTGAGTCATCTGACTTCTCTGAGAGACTCTGAACTAAGCCCAGGACTGAGTTTGTGATCTTCTGTGGGCAACCCACACTGTTGGCTTAGCTCCATTCTTATCCTAAGACTGAGAGCACAATTTGCTCAAGATGACTTGCTTTCCTTAAAGTTCAGAGTCCTGAGCTGAGATTCTGGCCCCTCTAGAAGACATTATATTACCATTCCAGGCATGGGACAGAGTCCTTGATTGAGGTCCACTCCTATTTCATAGTTCCTGCCCTCATTACCTGCCTATGGGTTGAATTTGTAATCTTGGACTGGCAAGATGTCCTATCATAGTTTCTTATTAGAATTCTAGATCACTACTCAGTCTTGTAGATTTCTTTCATCTTTGAACAGATAAGCTATACTCCTTCCTCCTATTCCACCATCTTGATTGGTCTCAGAGCATAAATTTTCAAAAGCTCAGATTCTGGATATGTCTTAATTCCAAGAGATGGGATATAATCATATTGGTATGTAACTAGTCATAAGTAGGATCTTTGGAGCTGGCAAAGTTGAGGTGTTTCTCATATTCAAATTGTAGAGGAATTGTAACCAGGAAGAGTGAAGTAATCAAGGATGGTGGTAGAGAGAAAAAAGTGAAAAAAAGGAAGATATGTAAAATCTATAAGCTATTTATAACCTATTTGTTCCCAATCCCCACTCCAATTGTTAGCTAATTAACTCTATAATTGAAGCATTGGAAATAGTATTGGATTGGTCATCAGAGAAAGAGAATCCAAATCCTAAGTCAGTCTCTTTATACTCTTGTCATGTAGGGCAATTTATGTCACTTCTCTGGGTCTCAATTTCCTTATCTATAAGATTAGGAAATTGTAATAGTTGGCCTTTAAGCTTCACTTCCAATTATATCTAGAATTCTATAAGCTATCAGTCATATACTTCTTACTTTGCACTTGGAGTGCTGCCTATTTCAGTCAATCAATCAACATCTATGCAGTCATGTATCTTTATTATTTTGTTAGAAAAGGTTACTTATGCTTTATTTGCCTTACCATATTCACAAGGATATGGAATTGGAAGAATAGTGATTTGATTATAGATGCAGGAATGCTGGGCACATGGTTCATCAATTCCACTACTCCCTGAAATCTTGCTAAATGACCGCCAGACTAATCTACAGGAGACTGGAGCTAGAGGTAGGGAAAGAATTGATTTACCCTCAACCAAATATGAGAGCTATGTGATTCAGTGAATAGAGTCAGAAAGACCTGAGTTTGAGTTCACATCTGGCCTCCAAAATTCAGTAACTGTGTGATTCTGGGCAAAATTCTTAAACCAGTTTGTCTCATTTTCCTCATTTGTAAAATATGCTGGAACAGGAAATGACAAATTGCTCTAGTACCATTGCCAAGTAAACTCCAAATGTGGTCACAAAGAATCAGATAAGACTCAACTCAACAACAACAGATATGCTATCCCAAGAGAATTGTTACTAGCAGAGTACAAGACAAAAAAAAAAAAAAAAGGACACATTAACTTGAGCTTGACCTCTCTGAAATTTTCTTTTCTTTTTCTCAAGCAGAGAATTGAACTACATGACCTCTTTTGTTCAAATAGATGGGCAATGATAATTTAGCTCAAAAGAGCTAAAATAGCCCTTAAGCAATGCATTGTCCACATTCCAAAGGAGTTACCAAAAATGTTATGGAGTTTTTCTTATGGAAATAGCCATCTCCTCTCCCAAATCTCCATTAGTTGCAATTCAGGGAAGAACCAGAATGAGGTAATAAAAGCTTTAGGAAGTATCAGCAGATAGAACCTGAACAGATAAATCCAGCTCAGTCACTGCTTATGGAAGGAAAAAGCATAATGGATAATAAGAATAATGAGAACTCATAAAATGCATTAAGATTTGAAAAGCATTTTACAAATGTCCCCCATGCTGAGAAACTAACTTACATATAACACACAAATGTAGTTGGCTAATTTCTCTAGGAGGAAGCATTTTAGGCATATTTTGACTATAAAATTGTGAGCCTGATGTTTTAACAACTACAGTATACTGTAACTCATAGAGATAGATTATTGTCTTTCAAAGCAATTTGTATAGAATACTATTCAATGAAATTTTTGCTACCATTGCTCAAAAACTTTTACTGAGAATCAAAATTCTTTAAAGAAAAAAGATTTGTAGGAAGTCAAAATAAACATGAATGAGTGAAAGTTAAAGAGGTTATTGAATGCTTGATTTAAGCCAGGTACTATATCACTATAGATATAAATATAAGCAAGCAAGACAGTTCCTGATTATAAAAATATTCTAATGTGGTAGAGACAACATAAAGAGAACTATAAATTATATGTGGGAGTGTATGTGGAGAGGGGATGATGAAGAGGATCAGAAGAATAAACAAGTTCAGGAGACACAGTTCGGAAATGGCCAACAATCAACATAGATGATGATTCCAGAAATGGCAGTATTAAACTTTGTCTATCAGATCTCAATATCCCAGGGGCTGAACACAAGGATCAAAATGAAGATAGACATTGATAAGTTCCAATAAGGACAATATTTTGTTTCAAAGACATTATTAACCTTTAAAATATGCCCTAATTATACAAATTTAGCAGCTAATGAATTTGCCAACTTTAGCCCTTATTTAGTTACTGCGAGTGATATTTAAATGAATATATTAAAACTTGTACAAGTAAGTGAATGCAGTCCTACCAAAGATGTCTCCTAGGAAGTGCATATAGTCCTTCCCCTGATACTGTCATTGTTCAAAATCATTTTGTATGTTCTTTAAATATTAATTTATTAGCTGCACAAGAAACTTTGTCCTTGTGTCCTAAATAAATGAAGCTTACTTTATTGTTAAATATTTATTTGTTGAATGCATGGACAAAAGCTACATTGTCCAATTTAACTGTCATCTCATTCACCATGTTCTGTTCTTTCTGTTATATCCCAAAATAAAATAATAGATCAGATTTGTCTGCTATTGGCAAATTGCTAAGGATTTTCAAAACAATATGCCAGAATTTCTGAAGTTTGAAAATATATTTTGAACTCCAATATGATTATTGTAAATGAAGGATTGTTTTCAAGAAGATTTCTTGGAGAATTAGACTTCTTTTCATATATAGCATCTGAGATGCTTTGTTTTAAAAAGTCTTATAACCATGATTTATCATTACAACTATATTTGATATTTTATACAAAAATTATCTTTATGGAGAAATTCCCTCTGACACAGAGTATATGATGTAATTAATTATACAATAGAAATATCTTCACCTTTTTTATTCTATTACTTTTAATTTATTAAATATTATTAATATTTAAGTCTAAGCCATGCTTCATTAAAGCTCAGAATTTAGGATATTATGAGTATTTCATACATGTTTCTAAAAGAATCATACCACTTTATAAATGGAAAGGACATTCAAGAGAATCCAGTTCTACTTCCTTTCTGTTATATATAAAGACAATAAGGCCTACTGCCACCATTAAAAGGGATAAATAAATAATAAATTGACAACACACAACATAACTTGGAAATGTAAGATATTTTGAGATATTTTGTTCTATATGAATAGAAGATTATATATTATAGAGATTATTCCCCTAAAAATTGAAACAAAACTCTTTAAACAATATTAAACAAATAACCTCATTGGAAAAATGAGTATATATTATTCATTATATGTATCTATATCTGTATTGTATATACTAACAAAATTTTGACAAAGCCATATTGCAGAGTAGATAGAGCCCTGGGTCTGAAGTAAGAAAGATGTGACTTCAAATCTAGTCTCAAACACTTTTTAGTTATGGAAGTCTTTGGTAAGTCTGCCTCAGTTTCTTCATCTATAAAATGGGAATAATAATAGCATCTAGCTCTCAGAATTGTTGTGAGAATTAAATGAGACAAATTTGTGAAATGCTTACCACAATTTTGAGCACATAATATGTGAGTAATGAGTGATTATTTCTTCTTTCCAGAGTACAGATTTGTGCTCTTCTTGTTTCTGTAGGCTAGCAATAGGCAACCTCAAACAGGGAAATAGGTTTGTTCCCTCATTGAATATTTTCTTAGAAGGTATTTCTTCTTGATTATAAAAGCTAAATTTACTATATCATAAGTAGTAAATAAGAAATAAGAAGACTTCCTGATTATATCTACTAATTACTTTGGAAAAAAATCTAGTTGAGAAAATTTAAAAAATAATATAACTTGTTTTTTTGCCTTAGCAGATTAGCAGTATTTGACAGAGAGCAGGAAAAGTATGGGACTGGTCTTCTTCAAGCAACCCTCCTAAGGGACACCTCGGTAGTAAGAGCCCAGAAGCTTCTCAGGCAGCTGTGGTTAATAAGCAGCATTAGGAAAATGGCACCACAACATCAGTGCTGCATATGGAAACCTAGGAAATTGTTCCTAAAGAAATAGTTCCCAAATAAATAATTTCTATATATAGTCCTTACTATTAGAGATTGTGAAACATAGATAAATATGCATATGTGTGTATATATACATATATATATATATAGTTAATTTATATAGAATGTTTATTCATTAACAGAAAGTATTCTAGAAAAAAAGTAAAAGCCCCCTAGAAATAGCCCTTTTTCTCAGTTCCCAACTATCTGTCTCTTCTTATTAAATATTATGGGATATTTCTAAGGAGTATCAAAGCAAAATCCTCTACTCTACCCTATTTGTGAGATACCCAGAGTTGCAAACATATATTCTCAAAAAAAACAAGTTCATTCACCTAGTTTGGTGCCAGTTTTCATTCACAGCTGCATTAGGCTCAGCTTAGAACAATTTTCCACTTTCTTCACACAACTCATAGATATAGAATAGCAAAGCCCCGCTGCAATGGTCTTAGCTCTCCTGGAAACCCAGTCAAGTGTTAATGACAATTCCATCCTCTGGAGAGTGATGCCCAAGGTCACACAACAAATGAGTAGGCTTCTACATTAAGGAATCAGAAGTCTTAGAAAATGACATAATGGAAAGCAAAGGACTTAAGGAGCTTAAATTACAACCAAGTATCAAATAAACTGCAAAATTGAGCATAATCTTTCAGGGGAAAAGATGAATTCAATGAAATAGGGAACTTTTAATTATTCCTAAAAAAAGACCAAAACTGAATAGAAAATTTGATCTTCAAATACTAGATTCAAGAGAAGCAAAAAACAAAACAAAACAAAACAAAACAAAACAAACGGTAAACATGAAAGAAAAAAAGTGTTATCAACAAAGATAAACTATATGGGAAGATGGTACTTGTAACTCTAGAGAACTGTGTCATTAATAGGATAGTTAGGGTGGTGTACAGAGACAGAGGATGTGATATAATTTAGCTTGATGTGATATGTTAAAAATATAGTAGTAAAAAAAGATTGCAATGAGAGAAGAGGAAAGGGGTAGCAAAATAGGTACAATTACATCACATGAAGAGGTGCAAAAGACATCTTACAATATAGGGAAAAAGAAGATGGGACAGGAGGGAAAGAATTTGGTTCAAAGAGGTAATAACAGTCACACTTAGGTGAGTATAGAAATCTCTCTTACCCTCAAGGAGTAGGAGAAGAAAGAAAAGGGAAGAGGTAAGTAGAAGGGTCAGAGATTGAGGAAGGTGGTGGTCAAAAACAAAACAGGATGAAAGAAGAGAGAAAAGTATAAACAGGTGATAAATAGGATGGAGGGAAATATTTAGATAGCAATGATAACTATGAATGTTAATGAGATGAACTCTCCCTATTATGTGGATTACAAAAACGTGTTATGGATTACAAAAACATAACCTTGAAATATGCTTACAAGAAACAATTTTGAAACAGAAATATACATAAAAGTAAAAGTAAAAGGCTGGAGTATAATAAATTATGCTTCAGCAGAAGTAAAACAATCAAGAATAGTAATTCTGATCTGACAAAGCAAAAAAGAAAAACATAGATTTAATTAAAAGAAACAAAGAAGAAAAATATATCTTGTTAAAGGTATAGATAATGAAGTAATATCAATACTAAACATTTATACACCAAGTAATATAGCATCCAGATTCTTAGAAGAGAAGTAAAGGGAATTTCAGGAAGAAATAGACAGCAAAACTCTACTGGAAAAAGGATCAACTACCCCTACTCAGAATTATATAACTCTAACCATAACGTAAACAAGAGATAATTTAAAGAGGTAAATAAGAATTTTAGGAAAGTTAGATATGATAGATCTCAGGAGAAAATCAAAAGGAGAAAGAAAGAAATATATTCTTTTCCCCCCAGTGGTACATTACACTTACACAAAAATTGTGTAGTAAAGCATAAAAAATTTAAAATCAAGGACAGCTAGGTGGTGCAGTGGATAGAGCACCAGCCCTGAAGTGAGGAGGTCCTGAGTTCAAATTTGGCCTCAGACACTTCACATTTCCTAGCTATGTGACACTTAACCTCAATTGCCTCAGCAAAAAGCAAAAAAAAAAAAATACAATCAAATGTAGAAAGCAGAAATATTAAACGCATCCTTTCCACATCATGGTGCAATAAAAATTACATGTAATAGGGTCAATAGATAGACTAAAATAATTGAAAACTAAATAATGTACCTAAAGAATGAGTTGGTCAAACAAGAAATCATAGAAACATTCAATAATTTCAGCAAATACAATGACAATAATAAGGCAACACATCAAATGGTACTAAAATATGTATCTGAGACAGGATTGAGAATTTGCTCTAATTTATTAAAAGCATTAAATACCACTCAATTCTTTTAGGTAAATAAGAATAAGTCATTCCATCAGGAAAAAAAAAACAGCCCTGGACTTAATATTAGAGGAACTGGCTTTGAACTCTGCCATTAGCAACCTTTGTGAGACTGAGCAAAAATTTTAAAATTTGGGGGTCTCAATCCTCTTCTCTGTAAAATGAGAGACTTGGACTAGATGACTTACAAGGTCCCTTTTAGTCCCAAAGCTATGATTTTGTAAAGTGCCCATATAAAACTTTTAAATTAAATATTCTGGAAAATAAATTTTATATATATATATATATATATATATATAACATTGGAGGAAAAATAATAGTGGAGAGTATGAACAAAAATTCACAAAAAGGACAAATTAAAAATATTAATTATCTCATATACTTGTAGATCAATGGAGATAGTATTGGCAATAACTCTCCAATATTTCAAGTGAATTGCAATTTTTATTTATTTGTTTGTTTGTTCATATGTACATAGAGTCCTCTATCCTTCAATGACATGAATCACAACCTATCCAAACCATATTCAATGTGAATCCTCTCCTTGTCTGTCTATAACTTCTCAAGACACCTAGAGGCTGTATTCTAGTTAGGAACCTTTAAAAATTCTAATAGTGTGGATTAAAGAAATAAAGAGGAAGGAATAAGATAAGGTGGGGTGTAGAAAGGTGTATAGATTGTATGGCAGTGAGACAAGGTGTGTAGATTAAAAGGAATGGGTTAAAGAGGGAAGGAAAGGGCAGGAGGAGGGATCATGGGTATGGGCAGGTTAAGTAATAGCAATTCAAGTTAAGGAGTAGAATTAAATTATAAGAGCAGGGTTATGAAATGAGATGTACACAAATATTACAACATGGATCAGGAGTAGAATGTGTTAGGAAAAACTAGAGCTAGTAATCATTGATTTCAGACAAAGTCAAACTTAAAAGAGTCAATCAAGAGAGAAAACTACATTATACGTTTTAGATACATATGTATATGTATATGTGTGTATGTATGCATGTAGGTATATGTATATAAATATATGTATATGTGTGTGGGTACACAGGCTGGTATGAATATATGCATGTACATGTATATATGGATCTGTGTACCTGTGTTATATAACATGTGTGTTATATATTACATATATGTGTGTTGTGATGTGTGCTAACATATGCAAACATGTGATGTGTGTGAGTGTGTTTATGTCTGTTTTCCTTCTCTGTGTTTCTTTTTTCTATTTTCCTTATGTTGTATTTAGTTTTAAATAGATAATATTTTTTGAAAAGAGAGAATACATTCCAAATATTCATATGGACTATTTGTGCCTGGCCTGTGGCAGAGCATCCAGAGTTCATTTTGGTCTCATTATCCACAGTCAGACACACTGTAATTTGACTCTGACATACTGATATCATTTTGATTCCCTTCTAGAATGAAGGGCAACAAGCAACTATCTAAAAGTTATATAGCATAGATATTATTATTCCATTTTAAATAAGAGAAAATGAATCTCATACAAGTTAAATCCATTGCCAAGCATCATAGAGGTTTTCAGGAAAAATAGGATGATCACAGAGGTTGGTATTCAATAAACACTTAATACATGATTTTTACTGACTTTTGACAGCTAAATCAGCATGCTTTGCATTAGGCTTTTCTGAATTTAGGTTAAAAAAATAGAAGTACTGATAACATGGAAGAGACTTAAATGTTTTAATTGAATGGAAGCTTGGTGTGGGCTAATATATGACCAAGAAAAAAAAAACTGTCACAATATTAGTTATACTGATAATTTTTGCCGTACTTTAAGATATAGTCTTCCAGTTGAGTGGACTAATCAAAATATGATAACATTCTGTTCTCTAGGCTTTAATAACACTAATAATGTTAATAGTTACCATTTATATAATACCTACTATGTGCCAGGCACTGTGCTGAGTACTTTGCAAATATTCTATTTGATCTTCATCACAACCATGTGAGGTAAATGTTATTATTGTCCTCATTTTATAGTTATGAAAACTGAGGCAGACAGAATTTAGATGATTTCTCCAAGGACATAGAATTAGAAACTATATAAAGCCACATTTGAACTTAGTTGAGATTCAAAAGAAATAATCTCTGTACAGTTCTTTGGGAAGCTTAAATCACATATAAATGCTATCTATTAGTTTTAAATATTTGAAGACCTCTCATCTAGGAGAGATATTTTCTTGATGGCTTTCTAGTTTTAGAACATAGGACTAATATTAAAGGATAAAAACTATAGGGGCACAAATTTTGACTCAATATGAGAAAGAGAGACAATGTAGTTTGTCCATTGGCAAGTTGTAACTCCAGTTTGCACTTTTTAGAATGTTTTGATATACTATATACAAAACATATGGTACAAAGGGCCATTGGAAATAGCCCCTTCCCTCAAAAAGAAAAAAATTCCACATATAACAAAGCTATTTGATATCAAATAGTAGCTCATTTTTTTCAATTAATTATCAAATGGCAATTGTCAAAACTCCTACTGCTATACTTCCATACACAATCACAGAGATGCTTAAAAAAAACTCACTTAACATTTTGAAGAGAACATACAGAAAATAAGAAAATTAATTTAGATATAGAACAATTATAAGATAAAAGGTCAAAAAATCATTGGCAAATTTTAAAGTCATTGTTTTTGAAGTGAAGAAGACTGGTAAGACTTTGGCCAGATTGTATTAATGAAAATTATATATCTTTCACATTTTATACTATAATGGCATCTGGAAAATTATACATATGGCAATGTAATTTTGGGGGCTCCACTAGCATAATCAACCTTAAAGTTTTCCAATTTTTCTTCTAGTTCCTTGTAAAATCTCATATACTTTAGAGAATTCTTGACAATATAGAACCATCTGATTCTGCTGAAGAAAATCTTTATAGAATTCAAGTTCTTCCACAGTTAAAGAAAGTTATTTTCTGAAGCAAATTTGTTTAGCCTACATTTTGGATAATACTAGATTTTTTTGTACAATTCCCCCATCTAAAGGGTCCATGGTCCTGAAGACTTTGTAAACTTAACAAAAGTCTTTTCTAAAGAAAACAATACTGGAGGTTCTATGATGGCAAAAGTCTTATCAATGGCTCATGTAACAGTCATTTTTTTTTTTTGTTAAAGAAGTCTGAAAAAAGTCATAATCTCATATAATGCATATATTCTGGTTTGGGTTTTGGAATGTCATGGCACAAAGCTATTATTTATTCATTTGTTAATTTGTATTATTTATAGTATTGTTGTTCTTTTGAATTGTACTTTTGTGCCCAATTTATTCTTACTACAATAAAAACAAACAAAAAACTAAGGTAAAAACTAAAAGCATTAGGAATCTCAAAGAATTTTCATTTTCAGTTTGTCTATAGGCAACAGATTAAAGAGAGGACAAAATTTCTGTGTTAGTATTTGTCAGCCTATAGTACTTAAATATTACTGCCAAGTTATTTGTCTTGAAAGAACAGCACTGCTATAGGGGAGGAATTGTCCTGCTTAGCTTTTTTTCCCAGCAATGACATGTTTCCATGAGTCTCCATATTTCTTTGACCTGCTTAGTATCTTTGGGGAAGTTCTGTGTGCTAGTTCATTCTGGGAGAAGCTTAAGTGTTTGACATGCTAAATCCATGTACAAAGTTTAGAAACAGCTAAATCCTTGACAACCTCTCATAAGTCATTATCTGTTCTTTTTAGAGTTCCTGGGTCAAGGGTTTGCAAGTGCTTCTGTTTAATGGTCAGGGGCTCCTTCCTCCTTTTCTTATTTGCCAGTTTAAAGAGGAAGACTTAAACTGGTTAGATGTTTGGAAATCCTAGATATACCTTTCTCTCCTCCAATTCTTTCATTCAAAAGCATTTTACTATTGTATGCTCCTCAGGACCTGAAGAGGTTTGGGTGAATCAAAAGATTAATAATGATGGAGAAATTTTAAAATCCATTTTTAAAAAATCAACTGTAGAGTTTGAAGGCTAGAGATCCAGAGGAGTAACCAGAAGAGCCTAAGTTTTCTTTTAAGATTTGTTCCTATAAGCCTTATTTTTGACAAGGCATTTGAACTTGTTTTGTCCTATTTCTCTCACCTTTAACAGCAAGAGGTCTCTTCCTAATTGACTTCATGGAAGACCTATTTTTTTTAAGTAGCAAAAATTCTTTACATCATGAAATGCTTCAGCCTAATAGCAATAGGTATAATTATTCCCTTCTTATGACAGGGCTTTCTCTTTTATTGCACTAATGTCTCCCTTGGGAAAGGGTGCACCAAGGAAAAGGCTACAGACTGAAGCTGGCAGCTCTGCATCTGAGAGCATTCATTTTTACCTTCAGCTCTTATGCACTTCTTTCAAAGACTGAAGTGGGGTTTAAATGGGACAACACAGTCAAAAAGAAGAAAGAAATTAGGAACTTTTCTCATTTTACAAATGATATAAAAATGAACATACACATAGAATATTTATTTCATAGCAAAAAGCGTATTATGTTTAGAAAGGGCCTTTTAGTCATTGGGTTCAATTATCAATTTTTCAAATGAAGAAAGTAAGGCTTAGAGAAGTTACTGGCTTTATAAGGATATTAGGGAGTTAAAATAAATACAGGTGATGGAGTAAGTTTTGCCTAGCATATCAAAAAATATTAAAAACCAGAGAAAATAGCTGCAATTCAACATATAAGCAATCTAAACCCCTTCCATAAATGGTAAACAAAAATAAAACAATTGTATAAGTTATCTGATTTTATATATATATATACATATATATATATGTGAATATATATGATATATATTAAATATAATGACTGTGTTTATTACCAATAAGAACATCTGGTTGATATAAAACTATATAAACGCAAAAAGATCCACTTGTTTTCAATGGAGCCTTGCACTTAAGAGAATAATTCAATTACTTGTGGGCCATAGAGGCCTGGGTCAATAAGATTTGCATTTAGTGAATAAGCCCTAGGACAATCCTTTCTGCATTCCTCTAAGTGCTTTTCTATCTGTAATAAAATCTCCCAGGATTTTACTCCCTTTTATATTTTTGTATCTGATTCAAAATCCATTTGTGTAGTTGAGATGTCCCATCAGTATGCAAATCCTTTGGGAAGTCCTATGCTGCTGTAGAGTAAGTCTACATAAGTGAATTTCAATGCAATTAGGGCAGCTTAAATTTTAAAATTGGACAGCAACAACAAGCAGAGGTGCCACAGAGAAAATATTACACTCAAATAGCAAATTAGCCTTTTCATTCAATGCTGAGTCAAATGAATGGTAAAAAAAAAATTCCCTGCTGCTATTACATATAAACAATTAAAATTTAATGTTGCATACCAACCAAAACTCACTTAGCAGTCAGCAGATATAAAGATAAAAGACAATACCCAGCTCATTAGTAAAGTACAATATTGCACTGATCAAATAAAAAATTCATGATCTTAGCTTATTTTCTGTTCAATTTATTAGTAATCTTTATATTTATATTTATATATAATATATATTTATGGCTTTGAGCAAAGACAAAAAGAAAAAAAATCTAACTTGTCCCTGATCATACAGTCAATGCAAAAATCTGTTGTCTTCTCAGCAGCAGTAGATTCAATCTTTCCATTAATACATTAAATTCTGTACAGATGGGAAATTCCATACTTATGAGCTTATCTATGTACAGAGAAAATAGGTCAACTCTTCAACTTGAAATGGATGAACTTTTTATATTACAGGTATGTGGGTCCATTTTCCTCTTAAATAAATATATATATATATGTATATATATAATATGTATATGATTTGTACCCTGTACCGTTTTTATTGGTTTAACATAAAAACCCTAAATTTTGTCCATTCTATTACAAAGTCATTAAAAAGTTTATCATTTCACTGAAAGACCATGCAAATAAATTTTACTTATGTTTCTCCATAGTTCTCCAAATTAAAAAAAATTTATATATAAAAATATTTCACTATTAAACCTATCATTCCTATCAAATGTAAATTGTAAATAGTTTAAAGGACCAAAATATCTTAGTAATTCAAATATATTTTTCAATTTCATAATAAAATAAAAAAATTTGGTTCTGTTAAATAGGTGGTCTTGCAGCATATCCATATATATGTGTATGCATTCACACATATATTTACAATCTATATAATTCCTTTTTTATTCTTATGCCATCAGATATCAGTAGCATGTTAATTGGTAGTTATTTTTCCATGAGTGGGAATTTGTTAGAAAACAAAAATAACACCTTTTTTTTTCCTTTTCATTCTTTTTCAATAAAAGGCATGTCATGTCTCACACATCATTCTGTCCACTCTAGGAGTTTTATTCTGCTTTCAATAATACATTTCTATGTGTGATATATGGTAGTGTGTAATTCCTCCATTCAGAGTTTATATCAGCATTAAAGGAACTTGAGAAATTCCCTTTAGAATATTTGTTTGGTTTGTGCAATAGTTGGTTATCAAAACTCTTCAGATTATGTTCCAATCATCCATTATTTACTGTGAGAAAATAGGCACAAATGATTATCTAGGAACATCTATTTGTGAAGAAATTGAACAAAGACCCATTTACAAGATCATGGGACGATCTGAGCAAAGGAAAGAAACATTCATACAACAGTAAAGCTTTAACCCTGCTTTCTGTCACTTTTTCCAGCTATTGTAGACACTTAAAATAATAAACCTTCTATCTGTGGGTTATGTAGGACACTACATGCTTTAAGATTGACTATCCACATAGTTTCACTATACACAGAGCAAATCGTGCATTCCCAAACAGACTTGATGCTATATTATATTTATTTCTTTTAAATTGACACCACAGTTAACTACCAACTACAGTGAAGACACAGAATGCACTTGAAACTCTAAATCAAGCTGTGTTTACAAATGACCTTTTAAATAATAATAAAAATAAAAACTCACTTCTAGACTTAAGTTAGAGATTCCAAACCAGCATTATAGGAATTTAAAGGTAGACATAATTTATGAATGTTTAGTTTTATAAAGCCAAGAAATACTGTAAGCTTTTTTTCCCTACAATGACTGATTGAACCTATTTTTTTTCAAAAAGCATGCAGGGAATATTTTCAGATACTTGCTTATAGCAAGGAAGAAGAAAAGTGATGGTTTGAGTGAAATACAAATAATTTGCAGGATCAAGCATATACTTTTGCATCAAAAACATTGTAAGTAAAAGTAACAGTATATGTTCCAAGCTGTTAGATTACATTTGAATGTTTGTCACAGTTAGGTTTGGGAAAATTTAAAACTAAGTTTTGAAGTGAAGAGATGACACTCAATTCCAATACAATGACTTTATCATAGCATACCACACTGCAACTATTATTTTGTTTGGGTCAGTAAAGTTATTTAAAACTGCCATTAATTGAGCATTGGGTCTTTCTTCATAAATGTCTGACATCACAGTACAGAGCAAATAGTTCACTCAGTTTGCAGAAACAAGATCAATAACCATCTTTGCAGTTGGAATCATCCAGAGCAATGATTGTGATAGTCCTTCTACTAGAGTTGATTTGAGCTGATGGTGTTCTTCAATCTAATTCAGCATGGAAAGCACCAAAACACAGTATGATCTAGAAAATGAGACCCGCCAATGAATACATTGTTAAATAATTGTTTCCAATTCGGGGAAATTGATTTTTCAATTAATGGAAATTTGAAAAAAAAAGAAATTTTTGTTAGTTGCTTTTACCTTCTTAAAAGTAAAGTTCTTATGAGAGTTAACATTGTCTTTTCACCTATGCAGGTTATAGTAATTTGATTTTTTCATTCAATCTAGAAATTTTTCATAAAGTAGAGAAATACATCTGTCAAAGTAATTTTTGAGTCAATGAAGGTTAAAAATAAATAATCTTACAACAAAATTTAGACTCCTTTAATGATTTAAAGAAAAGACAACATAACACTGAATGCTAAACAGGTCTTTTAAATTTCTTTCTTTGGGGAACTTTAAATATATATATATGTATATTATGTATATATGTATATATATATATATATATATTTACATTTTGTATGTAGGGTAGAACTGTCTAAAATATTTCTTCAGAGTAGACTACAGGGACCTATTCAGGACATAGATTAAAATAGTTTCTGGGGGAAAGTCTCAGTTTATAACAGTACTTTCTGCTTTTATAATCAGCAGGGATCATAAATTTGAAGCAAATCGTGGTTTGTCTCCTTCTGGGTCTGTACTTAAGACTGTGGAAGAATCTCTCTGTAGTGTAGCTGTTGCTGGTGGTGGGGCTGGGACAGCTCCACGGTTGGGAGGGATTGCTCCTGAAGACATCTGTCGGAAGAGGGTGACTCTCTGAGGAACACTGCCCCTGGTGCCTGCCTGAATGCCTGTACCATGGACAGCAGAGACAGGCTGTGGAATTGAAGCTAGAGACTCTCCCACTGTGGGATGAGGTCTGGAAATCAGAGTGGAGATCTCATGAGGCAGCGAAGGCTGAGAGGCTGATAGGGGCCTGACCTCTCGGGTTAGGTTGGTGTTGTGAAGAGCCTGGGTACTCCTGTGCACCTCATTTTTCTGGGAAGAGATGGTAGGTGTCTGTGGTTGCTGTTGTTGCAGAGGTTGAGGTGGTGGCTGTGGCTGTTGTGGCTGGGGCTGCTGGGGTGGCTGTGTTGGAGGTGGCTGCTGCTGCATCAGTGATAGTTGAGAAGTGGTTGGGGAGGCATATTGAAAAGTTCGAGCTGCCAGAGGGCTCTGTACTGGTGGGCTGCAGACCGCTGTGGTATAGGAGCAAGGTGACAAGATGACAGCTTGTTGTGGGGTCTGAGTGCTGGGACTTGGGGAATGCAGGTTGCTATGAGACAGGCTGGTTGCTGTGTAAACGGGAGGAGATTGTGTCCTCATTCGGGAGGATGGAGTAGTGGTGGATGTGCTGGAATTCAAGGTTGGCATTTGGGGAAAATTCATTGGAGCAATAGCTTGAACCATTTCCCTGTCATGCTTTACAATCTGTTTCAGGATCTCATTCTCCTGATTGTTGAAAACACCAGTATTCAGATCCTTCTGGAACTTCTGAAGAAGAATTGAATTCTTCTTTCCTGTCCACAGAAGAAGAAACAAGGTTAGAAGAATTCCAAGCAGAGGATAAGTCAGACTGAGATTGCTCCAAATAAGCTAAAACTGGGAAGATTATAAAGATTGCTCCTTTAAACTTCACTTAAGCTACCTGAGATTTAATTTTCTTATTTGTTTTTGTGAAATACTTTCTTTATAGAGTTGTCATGAGCAAAGTTTTTCATGAACATTAAATTACTGTAAATATGATGTGTATCATTGGGGATGGAGACAAAAGAGGGAAATGGTGCTCTACATTAATATAAGAAACTTTTGATGTGGGAAATCCATTGCTAATACATAATGGCATTGTAAATAAATCTTAGAGAGCTACCTGGAACATTAGAAAGATGTCTATGGTCACAAAGCTAGCATGTATCAGAGGTAGGACTTTGGTCTCTTATGTTAGCAATAATGTTATTGATCTTCTTTTATCTTATTTTCAATAGAGTTCAGGTAGAAATAACCCTATACAAATGACTATTCTGCTATTTCTCTTTTTATACTTAATGTTTTGTTGTTATGTTAATACCATCATAAGTGATACTACATCTCCAAAAATTATATTTACTATGGTACAAAATTACAATTATGTCAAAAAAATTCCTTAACTAGAGGCAACAAGAAACAGGATAATTCAAATGTACTATTAAGAAAAGAAATTAATTAATATTCTTAATATTACAGTATCAGGAACATACCTGAGATTGTTTGAATATATTTCTAAATCAGAGGTATATTTTATATGCACATAGGTATATGTAAAATTCACAGACACTAGGTTAAGAATCTTCACTCTAAATAGAATATTACTCAATGTAAATGGGACATCTCAATAAAGTGGTAGGATATTGAGTCAGAATTTACTGAACTATATAGACAAAAGCAATTATATTTTAATGCCCAAATAAAAATTCTACCTGTCTACTTATCAAGCTGTCCTAATTTCCTGACTACTATACTCTTATAGAAGTAATAAATACATACGTTTGCCTAGTATACTATTCTGAAACTAATTACATATTTTCAAGCATTGACCACGAGACCAGGAGGAATGATACATCTTTGCATGCTATACAAGGGCTCTATATTTGTTTCACCCCTGCCTGTGTATCAGAAACCTTATGATTTCTTACTGAAACAAGAAAGAAGTTTTCATTCATCTGCATCAAATAAAAATATTTGTTCAGTATCTAACACATAATAGATACCATATAAATACTTATTTACTTCTTTCCCTTTTCACCTTTCTCTCTCTTTTACGCTACTTTATCTTAATACTTCAAATATCAATGATTTCTCTGGTCTATAACCCCTCAGCATCTCAGTAAACCCTCATTGATTAATGGAGCAGAAATCATTACTAAGTACTCCTTGCTAATGAGCTTCAGCAAATTGAAGAAGACTGGGCTCCATTATTTTAACTGATTTAATTACTACAGTGAGCTGATTGTGAGGAAACTCTCCTTAAAAATGAAGATGGGCAGCTGTTCTGCAATTAATCATCCTAGATAGTTGCCTAGGTCCCTGAGAGCTTATGATTTCCTTAGGGTCCTATACTGGATATGTGACAGAGGTGAGACTTGTATCTTCATTATCTTGACTTTGAAGGTTTACTACATGCTGTCTTTCACTGCTTCTCTGTTGATATTATTTCACAAATTTGAAAGAGGAAAGGTGATGAGAAGTCTGATCCTTAGGCATCACTAAACTGCTTGACTTATTTTTGTGCTAATTAAGATTGGATATGTGTGCTTACAACACAATGTTTAATCAGCCAGCAATAGTATTATTTAGTCACAAACTCTGGTTCTCTTTGACACTTTGAAAAGTAGAAGTTTCAAACTTCCAACATATTCTTTCCTTGAAAAATTTAATGCTGCTTCCAGGGTTGCTTAGGTAGATAAGCAAGGAATAGTCTGTTGTTGTGAGATTCTGTCTCCCTCAATTAATCCCAATACAATTGGGGATTAGAGAAGATGTCCAATCTAAATATATTTGCTCATAAACAAGCATACTTCCAGGCACAAGGCTCTTCATCATTTGCTGACACTATCCTCTTGCATAAATATCTCCTATTATCAAAGAGGCAACAAGACTCCCCAATATTTGGCAGAACGTTAAAACAAAATATTATGCCCATATAATCCCATATTTCTAAATTTCAGACTATTACACAATGAATAGTTTGGTCTGTAGTATAGATTCAGACTTAAGTCTATTGAACATTGTAGTTCTATTTGAATTACTACATAGAACTTTGTTTATTATTTTAGTTACCTGAACAGTCATACAGTGTTGGTATCGCTGTGGAAAGCAGATTGAATAGTTGGCAAAAATAAAAGAAAATTAAATCTATAGCATGCAGAGCAGGATATCAAGCATGGTTTGAAAAGTTGCTGGATAGTTATCAGAAAACTTATTTTCCATACACTAGCTAATACACTTAGCCTGGGGATAATTCTAGTCCATCAAACAAAAAACAAATTGAGATGGTGAGTAAGAATTTAATAAAAAAAGAATACCTATCCGATCTAGTCGGTCAATCGCTACTGTTTCAAAGGCTCTCCTCATCATGGGATACTCCTCCAAAACCTCATTGAAATTGTCCACAGACAGTGAATAGAGGCGGCAGTAAGTATCAGCTCGGACACTGGCTGTGCGGCGGCCTTTTGTCAAAAGGCAAATTTCTGTTGAAGTAAAAGAAACAAATATTTAATAACCAAAAAAGTCCATGAAGACTCCAAGAAATTTAAAAATATTTTTACTACAAGTAACCACCAGTCAAGCAACCTCAGTATAAAGGCAAAGTTGCTATATCATTAGGAGATTCCTTCTGAGGATTCTCATCCTCTTTGAATGAACATGTATTAAGCATTTTTGCCTAACACTGTCCTAAATACAAATTTGAAGAAAGGAAAAGCCCTACCCTCAAGTTTACATTCTAAGATAGAGGAAGATGATAAATTCTGGATATTAAATGGCAAAATTCCCATTATCTCTTAAAATCTGTTTCTTGTGCTTTGAATAAAGAGAGAAAATGCCAGCTCTTCATAGGCTTGAAAGAGAAAGAAAGATATTACAAATACTGTAAACATTCTTCCTTTAAGCTCAATTTCCTGAATCCTGTTTTATATTTCTTTGATTTACACATCCTGAAGCAATCTCTCCCTACCCCCAAACAACCACTTTATTTCTTTAGAATTCATTGTTCTTTAACCTATATTGTAGTAAGCTCCATCCTTTTTCCTTTACTAGTTCAGAGAGACAATGAGAAAAAGGGTTTGGTTTGGAAGCAGAGATCCTTAGTAATTAATTCTAACATTTATTCTGTTTGGTACAATCTTGGACAAGTTGCTTAACCTCCCATTGCCCCTTGCTCATTGGTCATATGGTGAACTAGAAGACTTCTTCAATTGTCCTTAACTGCTCTCTACTAATGTCCTATTAGGTTTTTTAGGGCTGATAATTTGTGTGTTCCCCTTTCAGCTACTAGCATAGGCCCTTGCTCATAGCAGGCACTCAATAAAGGTCTTTCAAATGAATATCTATAATACTGACTGTTGTTCAATTATTCAGTTGTGTCCAACTTTTCCTGACCCCATGGAGTAATCATTTACACTGTCCATGGGATTTTCTTGGCAAGAATGATTTATCATTTTCTTATCCAATGGATTAAGGCAAATAGAGGTCATGTGAGTAATCCAGGGTGACATAGCTAATAAGTGTCTGAGACTGGATTTGGTTCATGTCTACCTGACTCTAGGGCCACCATTCTATCCATGGAACCATATAGCTCTCTTGTATAGTACATTAAATAGTAAATTGTCAATTATGCATCCAAATTAGCAATCTAAAATAAACAGAAAAGAAAGATTTGCCTTTTCTTCTCTACTGGAAGACCTGCAATATTGGGATATTCTGTTTTCCTTGGGTCCCACAAGATCAATTCAGTTCAACAATATATAGTAACAATCTATGATGTGTCTAGCATTGTGGAAGTCTGCCATTGTGATAGATACAAAGTCATATGGAATATTGCCCCAATCTCAAGGAGCTTAACATATTGCTGGGGAATATTAGTTTGGATTCAATAGTTCATAACCAATTTAGGAGCTTCATACATTATTAAGGACATTTTTTCAAAACCATAAAAATATTCATTGTGTATTTCAGGCTATAATTTCTACAGAGTTTCTAAAAATATGGGAATCAGATTCATTTCCTTTAAATAGATGCTGGGGCTGTGAAAAAAAATAACAAGCTTGATATTTCCTATGATTAGGATCAACTACGAAGAGAGTTCTAATTAGCTCATTCCTGGAGTAGCTGACATTATATGACTAGGATGCTTTCAAAGTGAATCCTCCTTCTAAGTGCCCCAAAAGACTTCTTTGGTGATTGCTTTGGTAAAATCACAAATCTTTTTGTTTGGTGAATCATGACCCAATATTTGACCTGTTTTTTTTTTTAATCTAGATTTCCATGTATGAATCAAAAACAAAACAAAACAAAACAAACAACAACAACAAAAAAAAACAACACTTGTTTCTCTTTTTACTAAATCAGGAGACATGAGAGGTCTCCTCCTGAAAAATGTTTATAAATTCAGCTCATGTCCCAAACTTGAAAATCTGATCAGTAGAAAATAAAGTATGTAAATATCAATCTTTTCATTCCAGGAATCTGAATTCAGAACTCTTAGCCAATCATGATGAGAAACTGGACAATTTGAATATGGCATAAGAAAGGCATTATGTTCATTATTTGTGTAGATGTGAACATTGACTGGGATCCAGAACAAAATGTCACATAGCAAAATAACAGGAAATGGAATCAGATACACAATTTCAGAATTACTCTAAATTTGATGAGATCTTATTGATTGTTTTTATTTTTCAGACTTAAAGCATGATATTAGTGTCAGCTATGATGATGATGATGATAATAATGTTATACTCTTATCACCACTATTGGTAACACATTTTAAGTTTGTGTGGAACAATGGAAAGAAGACTGGCTCTGGTATTACATAATTGTCCTCTAAATTATATATGTGATCTAGGGCAAGTTGTTTAATTTATCTGTTAGACTAGGTAATCTTTGGAATCACTTCAACCTCTAAATTCATATTGTTATGATAATGTGCTCAAATCCCGCCTCCACTGGGTACCACCTGTATGGCCCTGAGAAAGCCAAAAATAATAAAAATAAATAATAATAATAATGAGAAGGAGGAGGATAATGATAATAGCAATATTATCTGCACATCACCTTCCAGAGTCCTGTTTTCTTTACATGGGGAAAAGAGATGGACTCAGATACCTTTTGGCTATCCTTATCAATGACCTTTGTAAATTAGAGTAACTTTTTTGTATTTGATTTTTAGAAGAATTATACATGCTTAACCTATATTGGATTATTTGCTGTCTAGAAGAAGGGAAAGGGAGGGAGAAAGGAAAATATGGAACAAAAGGTTTTTCAGTGGTGAATCCTGAAAATTATCTTTGCATGCATTTTGAAAATTAAAAAAAAACTATTATAAAAATAAAAAGTGAAAATGAAAAAAATAATGTTGAAAATTAATTTTATTTGTATCTCCTATATCTTTCATTGAAACCATCTCATAACAGATGCTTAACAAATATAAGTTGATTACTTAAAAATACTAACTATGATGGAGTATTACAACCATGGCAGCATTTTAGCTGAGACATTTTCATGTTCTCTGTTAAAAATAAGATCTTATCAGTAAGGTTTTACCTAGATATTTGACCTCAGAAGACTCCATTTTATCTCTTAGAAACATTTCAATTTCAGAGAAGCAATTCTAAGAAATACTCATTAATTCAAATTCCCATTACAGACAAGTTGCCAATCTGCTTTGATAGAAGGATTTTTGAGATATAGTCATTATCTATATCAATGGAATCACTTCCAAATATTTAAATATTTTCACGATTTAATTTATGCAGTTTCTTGAACTCAAGATGTAAGTTTGAATTTTTTTAATCCTTAAAATGCTATCATATATATGTATATATATTTAAATCCTGTTCTTATTTTACAAAATAAACATGTTCACTATTAGTAGAACATATGCTTTGAGATATTGAGGTATTTTCTGATAATGGTGATGGCTTTTCAATGTTCTAATTAGACTAGTTCCTTAGATACTCATTTGCAAGATGCCCTGTCAAGGTTAAGTGTCTAATCTGGCCTTAAAAGAAAGAATTCTAATTCTGTAGAGAATGTGCACTGAACAATTATTCAGGAATCCCTATTCTGTAACTTATTAGCATTATTATCTTTGAGTTGCCATTTAAACTCTTAGGCTATACATTTCTCATCAGTACAAATGCTAGTTATATGCATCTCTGTTATAAGCTCCCTCTGCTTTACCATTTTATGATATTAACTGTGGTACATTAAAAAAAATTTCTTTCCTTAGTATTATCTAACAAGTCATGAAATTATCTTATTAAATGAACTATTTGATTATTTTCTCTCTTCAACTCTTTCTCTCTATACATATAAATATACACATTATAAACACACACATACATATAAGAATGACTGATTTCCTCTTTAATGTGTTTTTTCATACAGATATACATAGTAAATTTTGGTTGAACATATTATTAACAGACATTGAAATTCACAGCTAAATTTCATTTACTCCAAAATTAAAATAAAGCTTTCAAATATTAAAATGGAGCTCCTCACCCTCTTTTATGCATTGATATTTAACACCCCTCCAGCAATTCTTTATTAGCCACTCAGAAAGATAATTAATAAGTAAGAAATATTACTGGACAATATGAAAAATACACTCAAAATATTCAAGTTGATAATCAATTATAGCTTATTGGAAGTCTGGACATTATAAATGTTAGGTATAAGAAAAGTTACATTTAACAAGGGAAAAATACTTTTTTTTAAATTGCAAAGGATTTATGAATTGAATTTTGAACCAAAGTACATACTATATTTAACAAACTTTCCAAACCTTAAGGTTTTATATGGATGGTAGTATTATTATTATTTCCAAATACAAGTTGAATGAGATATTGGTCTGGTAACATATATCATTCACTGTTGATTTTAGGGGATTCTAGATAATGAAAATGGCACAAAATTTTTTTGACAATAGTAAATTCGATTACCACCATCATCGCAGCACCAAAAATCCTTACTGAAATTGGATTCAGATGACCACTGTTTAAGTAAGATTCCATTACTTACTAGCTTTATGACTTTGAGCAATTTACTTAACTTTATAAATTTCCATTTGGCAATTACAAAATGAAAATAATAATATTTGCACTATCTACCTCAAAAAGTTGTTGTGAAGAAATGTTTGCAAACATTTAATTTAATGCAAAAATTAAAGACCACATAAATATTACTGTTATTATCACTTCAAAATCATCAGCACCAAGAAAACTATTTATTGAATAGTTCTGGGAACCACTATCCTGTGGTTACAAAGCTTTTGAGGGTAAACTCGGTTATCAAGTAATCCATGCAATTTTTTTTCCTTTTCCTTCATTTACATCTGCTATTTTATATATAATTAATATATTTTATTATATCATATATTTCATCCTTTATTTTCTTTTCACTGTATTTTTGTGTCTTATTTACATCTCTTGCCTACCAAACAAAATTATGAGCTTTTTAGTGGCTAAGTCTAAATGCACCCTTTACACCTTTCTTAGTGTTTATTCTGTGAATGCTGTATTACATGCTTAGTAATATTTTAATGGGAGGCAGTACAACGTGAGGAAGAGTGCCCTAAACTAGCTCCTAGGTCCATCTCTATCATTTACTAGATATATGGCATCGAACAGGCTACTTGATCTGCTTGGGTCTTTATCTCAAAATTGAGAGAATTGGAGATGATTATTCTTAAGCTTCTTTTATCTCCAATAATTTTGACTTTGTCTTCTAGGATAGATCCCCAAACCTACTTAGAGGCCTATTTTCAACTTTACAGATAATATTATTCCCTGTTCCCCTCTGGGTATCTCCCCAATGTGCTAGAACCTGCCAAGTACTTTATAAACATTCTTTAATTAAGCCTCATAACACATCTGTGAGTTTTATGGGCCATGTGTATAATGCAAAAGGAAAAAAAAACAACTAAAGGATTTGGCAATGTTCCCTATGATATCCTTACTACCCAAGTGGATAATTAAATTGCTTCTGGAAGCTCTGGTGGTCCAGGGGGGAGAATACGGAAGGAATGAATTTTTAAGTGGTTGTTTAGTAGAAAAAGACAGAGGTGAATTTGCATGCATCTTTTAGGTTAGAATGGGGCCAAAAGTATTTTTCCTAGATCCCTTGGGTGGGTAATATTCAATTCAACAGGCATTTATTAAGTAGCTAGCTATGTGCAAGGCAAATGCTTGTATATATTATGCTTGCTTACTCAGTTCAGGTCAAGAAACATTTATTAAATGAATGTATATTATGTCTCAGAACTGAGCTATAGGCTGGGAGAGAGACAAAGATTAAAGACCTAATCCTTGCTATCACATAACTTCACAATTTAGTAGACAAATATTATAAATGCAGGGACTAACTCATGTAAAATAAAATATAATATCCAAAAAGAAAAGTATATAAATATTCTACAGGTAATTTACTAAGTAAGCAGCAATAGCCATCCACAAAGGTTAATTAATTTGGTAGTACTTTCATACCATCTGGAAGTAAATCTCCATGGTCAAAACCTCTGGTGATGAGAACTGGATTGCGATGTGAATGGGGCTCTGCAGGATTTCCCTTGCTATACTTTATTTGCCACTGTAGTATTAGTCTCTCTACTGGATAATGAGAATACAAAAGCAAAAGGAAAATTGTTCCTGCCCTTCAAAGAGCATAGATTATAACATCTCACCTAATGTCCTGTCTGGTTGAAAACTTTCAGTGTCAGAGAACTAACCACATAATAAGGCAAATTATTCAATGTCTGAATAGATGCGGTTAGTTCTTAGAACTATTATTTCCCTTTTGTTGAGCTAAAATCTGACTTTTGTAACTTCTGTTCACTAGTCCTAATTATGCCTGTGATGAATCTGTGATATTTTGATATAGGAACTTCCTCCATTAAGGCAGTCCAAATCCATTTTAACATAGCAGATAAAGAGCAGATAAGAGTCTTTTAGGCTCAGAGGAGTTAAATGACTTGTACAAAGTCATATGGAAAACAAGTGTCAAAGATGCATTCAAATTATGTATACTTTTTCAAACATAATTTGTTGTTTCTTCCTTCTATTAAATACTGGATTCATTTAACTGTCCACCTGAAATGTTTGTCCTAATAAAATATTAGGGAAGCTAGGTGACATAGGGGATAGAGTATTGGGTTTCAAGTCAGGAAAACCCAAGTTCAAAACTGGTTTACTACATTTACTAGTTGTAGGACCCTAAACAAGCCACTTAACCTCTGCTTGCCTGTTTCCTTAACTATAAATAAGAAACACTCCCAGGATTGTTAGGGTGATTAAATAAGATAATATTAGTAAAGTACTTATCAAAGTGTCTGACATATAATAGATGTTTAAAATAAGATTATTCTGGATGGCATAGCAAAGATGATGGGAGTAGAAATAGCGAATCAGACAAATTCTAACAATACTCCCTTTCTGGAAAAAAAATCCATTTAACTAAATTATAGAATAGCATAATCAATAAATGTCAGGGTGAGGCCTTTTTCTAGCAAAATTTAGGAGACTGGTAGATGTCTGTGATACTGGAGTAGAGGCCTGTTTGGAATGCACACACTAGCAACACTAGGAGTGGATCTTGAAGGAGACTGTGAAGGGACCTGCAGCATCGGCTTCAAAAACTTTTAACCTGGAGAAAGCAAAAGGATTACAAAACTAGTCAAAGAAAATATAGAGCACCTCTGCTGGCATAGGGTGCATTTTTTTTTTTTGGCAACTCCACTGCAGTTCCAAGTCACATTTCCAGAGCAGAGGACCATTAGTTTTTGTGGTTATAGGAAAATAGAGGACTTGGGAAAAGTACAATGACAAAGAAGAGCTCTTAATATTTGTGATTTCAGAGGAGTAGGGCCTTTTCTGGGTAAACAATGCAGTACAGACCCAGTAACATTTAGGCCCCTCCCTGGATTACAATTTGGAAGAACTACAAATTTACAAAACCCCAGAAGTAGTTTTAAAAATAACAGAACAATAACAACAACAACAAAAAAAGCTTGATGCTTGGATCAGGGCCTCTCTATCCCCAAATGAACAGAGACTAAATTTAACATGAAGCTCAAAATCAATAAATAGGATTGAAAAATGATTAGGAAAAAAAAAAACCTAATGATAAAGGCCTACTATGCTGATGAGGACAATTAAAACATAGACTCACAAGAACACAATAATGTAGAAAAAAGCTACAAGCAAATCCTGAAAATAAAAATGCAAATTGGACATAAATTGAATTTACAAAAAAAAAATCCTGGAATATCTAAAGAAAAAATAAAAGTGATAAAGAAAAAATTGGAAAAGAAATGAGAGGTGAAAGAAAAGGGAAATCACTCAGTAAAAGAGGTACAAAAATTTACCAAAGACAAAAAGATCTTAAAAAGTATACTTTCACAGATGGAGAAAGAAAAACGAAATGTTACTGAAGAAAATAAGTCCTTAAAAATTAGAATCAGGGGGCGGAGCCAAGATGGCGAACTGCAGAAAGCATTCTCTGTGAGCTCCTGAGACCTTCCCTCAGACACAGACAAATTGAGCCTCCGAACTGGTTCGGGAGTGAGGGATCCATCAAACGCTTGACTCAAAAAATGTGTTAGGACATAAAAACCTCAAAATCAAATGCAGAAAAGCAGAAATAATAAATGCATCCTTTTTAGATCATGATGCAATAAAACTCACATGTAATATAAGGCCAGGAGAAAACAAACCACAAGTTAATTGGAAATTAAATAATCTAATCCTGAAGAATGAATGGGTGAAAGAGCAAATTATAGACACAATCAATAATTTCATGTAGGAGAATGACAATAATGAGACAACATACCAAAATTTGTGGGACACGACTAAGCTGGTTATAAGGGGTAATTTTATATTTCTAGATGCTTACTTGCATAAAACAGAGAAAGAGAAGATTAATGAACTGGGGTTACAATTAAAAAACCTACAAAAAGACAAAATTAAAAACCCTCAATTAAATACCAAATTGGAAATTCTGAAAATTAAAGGGGAGATCAATAAAATTGAAAATAAGAAAACTATCGAATTAATAAATAAAACTAAGAGTTGGTTTTATGAAAAAACCAACAAAATAGATAAGTCTTTAGTTAATTTGATTAGAAAAAGGAAAGAGGAAAATCAAATTGTTAGTCTCAAAAATGATAAGGAAGAACTTTCCTCCAATGAAGAGGAAATTAGAGTAATAACTAGGAGTTTCTTTGCTCAACTTTATGCCAATAAATTTGATAATGTAAATGAAATGGAGGACTATCTACAAAAATATAGATTGCCTAGGTTAACAGAAGAGGAAATAAATTATTAAATAACCCCATTTTAGAAAAAGAAATAGAACAAGCTATTAATCAACTCCCTAAGAAAAAATCTCCAGGGCCAGATGGATTTACATGTGAATTTTAACAAACATTCAAAGAACAATTAATCCCAATACTATATAAACTATTTGAAAAATTAGGCAAAGAACGTGTACTACCAAATACTTTCTATGACACAAATATGGTGCTGATAGCTAAACCAGGTAGGAGAAAACTGAGAAAGAAAACTATAAACCCATTTCCCTAATGAATATTGATGCAAACATTTTAAATAAGATTTTAGCAATGAGGTTACAGAAAGTTATCCCCAGGATAATACACCATGACCAAGTAGGATTTATACCAGGAATGCAGGGCTGGTTCAATATCAGGAAAATTATCAGCATAATCAATTATATCAATAACCAAACTAACAAAAACCATATGATTATCTCCATAGATGCAGAAAAAGCATTCGAAAAAACCAACACCCTTTCCTATTAAAAACACTAGAGGGGCAGCTAGTGGCACAGTGGTTAGAGCACCAGCCCTGAAGTCAGGAAGACCTGAGTTCAAATCAGACACTTCCTAGCTGTGTGACCCTGGGCAAGTCACTTAACCCCAATTGTCTCAGCAAAAAGCAAAAAAACACTAGAGAGTATAGGAATAAATGGGCTTTTCCTTAAAATGATTAGTAGTATCTATTTAAAACCATCAGCAAGCATCATATGTAATGGAGTCAAACTAGAACCATTCCCAATAAGATCAGGAGTGAAACAAAGCTGCCCATTGTCACCATTATTATTTAATATTATCTTAGAAATGTTAGCTTTGGCAGTAAGAGAAGAAAAAGAGATTAAAGGAATTAGAGTAGGTAATGAGGAAACCAAATTATCACTCTTTGCAGATGACCTGATGGTATACTTGAGAATCCTAGAAACTCGACTAAAAAAATACTAGAAACAATTCACAACTTTAGCAAAATTGCAGGATACAAAATAAATCCACATAAATCATCAGCATTTTTATATATTACCAATAAAGTTCAGCGGCAAGAGATACAAAAAGAAATTCCATTCAAAACAACTGTTGATAGTATAAAATATTTGGGAATCTATCTGCCAAGGGAAAGTCAGGAACTATATGAACTAAACTACAAAACACTTTCCACACAAATAAAATCAGACCTAGTCAATTGGAAAAACAAAAAAATGCTCATGGGTAGGCCGAGAGAATATAATAAAAATGACAATACTACCCAAACTAATTTACTTATTTAGTGCCATACCAATCAAACTCCCAGGTAATTATTTTACAGGTCTAGAAAAAATAGTAGCAAAATTCATTTGGAAGAATAAAAGATCAAGACTTTCAAGAGAATTAATGAAAAAAAAAAAGGCTGATGATGGTGCACTTGTTGTACCAGATCTAAAACTATATTATAAAGCAGCGGTCATCAAAACCATTTGGTACTGGCTAAAAAAAAAAAGAATAGTCAATCAGTGGTGTAGGATAGAATCACAGGACAAACTAGGCAATAACTATTGCAATCTAGTCTTTGATAAACCCAAAGACCCCAGCTTCTGGGATAAGTACTCACTATTTGACAAAAACTGCTGGGAAAATTGGAAACTAGTGTGGAAGAAATTAGGGCTTGACCCACATCTAACACCACATACCAAGATAAGATCTAAATGGGTTCATGATCTGGATATAAAGAGTGATATTATAAGTAAATTAGAGGAACGTAATATAGTTTACCTCTCAGACCTATGGAGATGGAATAAATTTATGTCCAAAGAAGAATTGGAGCTCTTAATTGAACACCAGATAGATAACTTTGACTATATTAAGTTAAAAAGTTTTTGTACAAACAAAACCAATGCAGTCAAGATTAGGAGGGAAGCAATACATTGGGAAATCATCTTTACATTTAAGGGTTCTGATAAAGGTCTCTTCTCTAAAATATATAGAGAATTGTCTCATATTTATGAGAATTCAAGCCATTCTCCAATCGATAAATTGTCAAAGGATATGAACAGACAATTTTCAGAGGAACAAATTAAAACTATTTGTAGTCATATGAAAAGGTGCTCCAAATTACTATTGATCAGAGAAATTCAAATTAAGACAACCCTGAGGTACCACTACACACCTGTCAGATTGGCTAAAATTGCAGGAAAAGATAATGATGTATGTTGGAGGGGATGTGGGAAGGCTGGGACACTGATGCATTGTTGGTGGAATTGTGAACGGATACAGCCATTCTAGAGAGCAGTTTGGAGCTATGCTTAAAATACTGTGCATACCCTTTGACCCAGCAGTGTTTCTATTGGGCTTATATACCAAAGAGATCTCAGAGGAGGGAAAGGGACCCACATGTGCAAGAATGTTTGTGGCAGCCCTTTTTGTAGTGGCTAGAAACTGGAAACTGAATGGATGCCCATCAATTTGAGAGTGGCTGAATAAATTATGATATATGAATATTATGGAATATTATTGTTCTGTAAAAAACTACCAGCAGGATGATTTCAGAGAGGCCTGGAGAGACTTACATGAACTGATGCTGAGTAAAATGAGGAGAACCAGGAGATCATTATACACAGCAACAACAATATTATATGACGATCAATTCTGATGGACATGGCTCTCTTCAACAATGAAATGTTTCAAACTACTTCCAATTGTTCACTGAAGAAAGCCATATACACCCAGAGAGAGGGATATGAAATGTGGACCACAACATAACATTTTCATACTCTTGAATTGATGTTTGCTTACATTGTGTTTCCTTTATCTGATATTTCTTTCTTGTAGATACGATTTTTCTTGCACAACAATAAGTGTGGAAATATGTATACATATATTCAATTTGTCAAGTATTTTATCATAATTAACATGTAGTGGATATCCTGCCATCAAGGGCAGGGGTGGGGAGTAAGGGGGAAAAATTTGTAACAGAAAGCTTTGTAAGGGTTAATGTTGAAGAATTACCCATACATATGTTTTGCAAAAAAAAAAAAAAATTAAAAAAAAATTAGAATCAGGCAAGTGGGAGCTAATGATTTGATGAGACATCAAGAAAAAAAAAATAAAACAAAATCAAAAGAAGGAAAAAGGGAGAAAATATGAAATATCTCATGAAAAATTAACCAGAAACATAAGTCAAAGATTGATAATTTAAGAATTATTAGAGTATCTGGAAGTCACAATTGAAAATAAAATGAAGGAAAGGGAACCATGTGTGCAAAAATGTTTGTGGCAGCCCTTTTTGTAGTGTGTAGAAACTGGAAACTGAATGGATGCCCATCAGTTGTAAAACGGCTGAATAAACTATGGTATATGAATGTCATGGGATATTATTGTTTTGTAAGAAATGACCAGCAGGATAATTTCAGAGAGGCCTGGAGAGACTTGCATGAACTTATGCTAAGTGAAATGAGCAGAACCAGGAGATCATTATACAAGCAAGAAGAAAATTATGTGATGACCAATTCTGGTTCTCTTCAATAATGAGAAGTTTCAAATCAGTTCCAGTTGTTCAATGATGAAGAAAGCCATATGCACCCAGGGAGAAGCCTGTGAGATCTGAGTGTGGACCACAACATAGCATTTTCATGCTCTCTATTGATGTTTGCTTGCATCATGTTTCCCTTCTCAGATATTTTTTCTTGTAGATGTGATTTTTTCTTGTACAGCAAGATAACTATATAAATATGTATACACATATTTGATTTGTTAAGTACTTTAACATAATTAACATGTATTAGACTTCCTGTCATCTAGGGGAGGGGATGGGTGGTAGGAGGGAAAAAATTGTAACAGAAAGCTTTGTAAGGGTCAATGTTGGAAAAATTACCCATGCATATGTTTTGCAAATAAAAAACTTTAATAAAAAATAAAAGAATCTCAACAGCATATTTCTAGAAATTATCGATGAAAACTGTCCTGTCATCTTAGATCTAGAGGGTGAAGTAGAAATTGAATTCACCAAACATCTTCTAAAATAGACCACAAAATGAAAACTCCAAAAAATATCGTAGCCAAATTCCAGAACTCCCAAGTCAAAAAGAAAATATTTCCAAAATTCATAAAGAAATAATTAAAATATCATAGAGCCACAGTCAGGGTGACACAAGATTTAGTGGCTCCTATATTAAAGAAACAAAGGGCTCAGAAGATGATTTGCTAGAATACAAGCTAGGGTTATAACCAAAAATAACCTACTCAGCAAAACTTTCTATAAATCTTCAAGGGGGAAAATGGGTAATTAATGCAATAGATGATTTCTAAGCAGACCAGAACTGAAAAGAAAATTAGACACTCAAATACAATTTTCAGAGAGGAATAAAAAAAGTAAATTTAAAAGAGAAATCATAAGGATCTTAATAAGCTTAAACCGTTTATATCCCATAATAAGATGATACATGAAATACTTAAGAACTTTTATCCTTAGGACAGTTGTGAGTGTACATGGACAGAGGGTACAATGTGATCTAAAAATAGAGAAAGGATGAGAAAGAAAAATGTTCTGGGAGAAGGGGGAAACAGGAGAAGAATGGAGGAAATTAATGAGATGCACAAGGAAGCTTGTGGAAAGGAAGGGAAAAGAAAATAGAGATGGTGGTAGGTTACTTGAACCTGTCTCTCATCTGATTTGGTTGGAAGAATAAAGAAAAAAATATGTACACATAGTTTGGTATAGAAATCTATTTTACAAAAAAGATAAAAGAGGGAATGGATAATAGAAAGAGAAGGGTGATAAAGAAAAGACAGATTAAAGGAAACTGTGGTTAGAAACAAACAAAAAAAAACATTTAAGGAGAGAAAGGGTAAAAAGAGAGAAGGGTAAAAATATAGGTTGGAAGAAAATACATAAAGATAACTAGTAATAAATATCATGAAGGTGAATGGGATGAATTCACTCCTAAAATAAAAGTAGATTGCAAAATAGATTATAGATCAGAATCCCACAATATGTTGTTTACAAGAAATTAAATTATCAACATTTTATATATTCCTAACAAAGTTCAAAAGGAAGAGATAGAGAAATCTGCAGACAATATAAAATACTTGGAAATCTACCTGCCAAGATGAGCCTAATGACCATATGAACACAATTGCAAAACAATTTTCACACAAAGATAGATCTAAACAACTTGAGAAATATTTGTTACATAGACCAAGTCAATATTAAAAAATCATAATTCTTCCTAAATTAATTTGAGTGCCATGATAAGTAAACTTTCCAAGAACTATTTTATAGATCTAGAAAAAATGGTAACAAAAATCATCTATAGAAATAAATGGTCAAAAATATCAAGGGAATCAATGAAAAAGAAATATGAAAGAAAGCAGCCTAGTAGTAGCAGATTTCAAACAATGTTACAAAGTCATAATCATCAAGACTATCTGGTATTGAATAGGAAATAGAATAGAAATAAATAATGATCAGCCTAGACAGTATTAATGAAAATATTCTGTCTTTGATAGACCCAAAGATTCAAGCTTTAAGAGGCAAAAACTCACAAGTTAAGGAAATTTTCTGAAGATACTGGAAAACAGTTTGGTAGAAACTAGGTATAGACCTTTATTTCATAATATATACCAAGATAAGATTAAAATGGATATATGGTTTAGACATAAAAATATGGTGCATGATTTATTGTTGATCAGTTGCTTCAGTCATGTCTATCTCTTCATTAATCCATTGGGAGTTTTCTTAGTAATTATACTGGAGTACATTAGGAGAGAATAGATAGAGAAGAGAAGAACTTTTGGAAAACAAAATATAGACGGGATCATTGGAAGTAAAATGTATAATTTTGATTACATGAAATTAAAAAGATTTTGCACAACAAAACAAATGCAGCCAAAATTAGAACAAAAGTAGGAAATTGGGTTAGGGAGAAATTTTTACATTTCTCTGATAAAGGCATTTTTTTTTTCAAATTCATGAGCAACTGAGTTAAATTTATAAAAATACTATTCATTCCCAACTGATAAATGATCAAAGGATATGGAGAATCAGTTTTCAGAAAAAATTAAAACTATGATCATTTAAAAAACTGCTTTAGATCACTATTATTAGAGAAATGAAAATTAAAACAACTCTGGGAAACTATCTCACACTATTCAGATTGGCTATCATGCCAAAAAAGGGAAAATGGCAAATGATGGACAGGAAAAAAAAAATAAGGCAACAATACCCTCTTGGTATAGTTGTGAACTTTTCCAACCAATGGGTTCTAAAGGTGTACATACTTTTTGACCCAGCACTACCACTCCTCAATCTCTTTCCCAAAAAGACAAAAAGAAAGGCCTATAGTTAGAAGAATATTTATAACAGCTCTTTTTGTGGTGCCAAAGAATTGGAAATTGAGTGTTTCCCCATCAATTGCAGAATGGCTGAACAAACTATGATTATAATTGTCATGGAATACTATCATTGTATAAGAAATGATCTGGGTATTATTGACAGAAAAAAACACATAGCAAAATTTGTATGAATTGATTCATAATGAATTGAGCAGAATCAGAAGATCTACATATTAATGTCAATAAAACTGACATTTTTTAAAAAATCTAAACAACCAAAAACAAGAAAGAAAAAAGACAGAAACAAAAAAAACCCTTCAATTTGCAGTTATTGTTGATTTTTGAATTGTAAAGCCTTAGTCTGAAATTTTAACAATTGGTTCTAGGCTCTGGTAGCTCCTCACACCCAACTCAATGCACCCACCATGCAATTGAGTGCTGATGTCTGGAAATAATACTTTTTCATTTATTTAATTACTCATACACATTTTTTTCTTTGAATAATATGTAATTTTTATTAAGTGCAGCTGACTTTGTCAACACTATAATCCATAAATTCTAATGACTCCCTTTTGCCTTTAAGATAAAAATGTAAACTAAAAAAAATTCTCTCTTTAGCATTTAAAATCTTTCATAGTGTGGCCCAGACATAGCTTTCCAATCTGATTCATACATTATTCCTTTTTTCACACTGAGTACTTTATCCAAATTGACACTCTTGCTCTTCCATACATATCTCCTGTATCTGTGCTATTTCACAAGTTGTAGCTTAGGTTTGGAATTCACTCTTTCTATCTCCTCATAGCATTTATTACATCATTCATGATTAAGCTCAAGCATGACCTTATACATGTAATCTCTCTAGATTCCCAAATTGCTAGTGGTCTACCCTAACAAAGTATCTTGCATTTAACTTGTATGCAGTCTATATATAGTTTCAAAAACACAAGTTGCTCCCCCAATAGCATGTAAGCTTCTGGAGGGCAGCATGTTCATTTCTAACTTTGAAATTTTCAGAGTCTAGCACGGTGCTTGGTGCATAGCAGATACTTATTAAACATTTGCCAATTGATTTATGGATCGAATATGAATTTCCCTAAAACTGTCTGGTAAAGTTATGGGCTTTGATGAGATTGTTGCAGTAATATCCACAAATAGAATTATATAGACAATCTCATTACCTCTAGGCAAATTATTTTCTCTTTGGACTCAGCCCAGAACATTTCCCATGATAGTCACAGATATATTTGACAAACCAACATCTTATGTCATGCCTCAATTGGTGTTCTTTGTTCATGATTAGTAGATCCTTGAAAAAAGTAATTTCTGTAATTGAGTTTATGAGGGAATCTATTGTGAGTTTATGGATTTCCTTTCTTTTTTATTAAAGCTTTTAATTTTCAAAACATATGCATACATAATTTTGAACATTCACTCTTGCAAAACCTTGTGTTCCAAATTTTTCCCTCCCTTTTCTTCACCCCCTCTCTTAGATGGCAAATAATTCAATATATGTTAAGTTAAACACATGCAATTCTTCTATACATATTTTCATATGTATATGGAAATATCAGATCAAAAAGGATAAAATGTAAGAAAGAAAACAAAATGCAAGCAAATAATAACAAAAAAGTGAAAATAATATGTTCTGGTCCACATTCAGTTTCCACAGTCCTCTCTGGCTGCAAATGGTTCTCTTCATCATAAGATCATTAGAACAGGCCTGAATCATCTCATTGTTTAGAGAGCCATATCCATTAGATTTGATCATCATATAATTTTGTTGTTGCCATGTACAACATATGCATCTCTAGAGAGAGATCCTTTAAGGTTCTATTTTGTTTCACCAAGTCAAGTGTGTTTTGTGTTTCTTATTTTTAATAAGAGATAATAAATGTGGCTGAGTCTTATTTTCTCTGTACTTCTCAGTGATTCATGTAACCAAGATATGGCTTGTTGAAGAGATCCATTTGTAAAAATACCTCTTCCCTTTTAATATATTTATTCCTGGATGACATTCTCAATAGATGTGTCCATGTATTAGTATTCTAAAAGTACAATATATAATAATCCTACAAATATTTGAAGAAAGCTAGCATAATTCTGTTAAATCTTCTATTTCCTTGAGTAAACATCTTCAATTGATTTTTTTTTTTCCATTTGGTAGAGATTTCACTTCTTTGAACATTTTGATCATTTTTTTTTCTGGCCAAACACTTATTTGTGAATATTTGCACATACACAAATATGTATACACATATATGTATAGTTTCACATATGCATATATATATAATTATCTATGTAGTATATATAAATATACACTTATATCTACATAGTTATATGATTATCTGAAGGAAATTTTTATTTTGTCACCATGCTGAATTTTGTATGTGGAAACTGACTTCACCAGTTCAAATTGAAAACAATTTGTGATTTAATCTGTACTCTTGCTTGCCAGATAATATGTGCCTTATTAACACATCTTAAGAAATCTACTGACCATATTGGTAGGTAATATTTCATTGTAGATAGGGATCTAGTCTTAATGCTAGGAAAACATGTTCAAATTCCATTTAAGATATATACTAGCTGCAAAGCTCTTCAACAAGACCAAGAATCTTTAAATGCTCTAATGAACTCTCAAAAATTTTTATTTCAAATCATTTTCTTATAAATATTGGTAAAGGATTTATGAACTGAATATGAATTTCCCTTAACCTGTCTGGTAAAGTTATGGACTTTGATGAAATTATTGCAGTAATATCCACAGATAGAAAAACTCATTATCTATAGGCAAATTATTTTCTCTTTGAACTCAGCCCAGAACATCCCCCATGATAGTGATAAATATGTTTGATAAACCAACATCTTCCTATGTCATGCCTCAATTGGTGTTCATTGTTCATAATTAGTAGATCACTTGAAAGTTCCATATATTGATGAAATCATATCTATTTTCTATTCCTTCCTGATATTAATCCTTCTTAAAATATTTTGTCAGGGAATAAATACATTGTTATTCAATCAGGCCAGAAACATGGAAGTTGTAGTCACAAGACTAAGGTAAATATTGAGTTCAAAAAGCACCAGCTATACAATTTATCAACTGCTTAACTTTGGAAAATTTATGTTTTCTGGACCTTAATTTCATACTTTGGGTCAAATGATTTTTCAGGTCTTTTCCATTTTTAATTCTGTTTTCTATGATTTCCTTCCTCCCCACTCTTTTTTTTTCCTCTTGATATTTGACATCTATGAATATAGTCTGAGCCAAGCCACAGTGCATCTTGATAGAAACATCAAATCATTTCTCCATGTTAATTCTGGTCTTTTCATCTCTAATTTTTCCTATACATAATAGAAAGAATCATCTTTCAGCATTATCATTTTGACAGTCATCCTTTTCAATCTCTGGCTCATCAAGTAGAATAAAATAGTAATGAAGACTAGGCCACTGGCTAATCTTCGTATGGATAAATGGTTTTCATTCTGTCTCCTAAAACTATACCATGGGTGTCCTGATAAATGTTTAACAACCTGGTTTTCTGTTTGTGTATGTGTGTATGGGGGGAAATTATAAGCACAATTTCAAGTTTATTTTGCATTGACATTGTCTTTACTTTCTTAAATGTAGACAATAAAATATTAAATAAAATCCTAATTTGTATGTTTTGCTGATTTCTGAAGAATAATTGCTCATCATCAAACTGGGAAATCATCTTTACATTTAATGGTTCTGATAAAGGCCTCATTTCTAAAATATAAAGAGAATTGTCTCATATATGTAAGAATTCAAGCCACTCTTCAATAGATAAGTGGTCAAGGGATATGAACAGACAGTTTTCAGATGATGAAATTAAAACCATCTCTAGTCATATGAAAAGTTGCTCCAAATCACTATTGATCAGAGAAATGCAAATTAGGACAACTCTGAGGTACCACTACACACCTGTCAGATTGGCTAAAATGACAGGAAAAGATAACAATGAATGTTGGAGGGGATATGGGAAAACTGGGACACTGATACATTGTTGGTGGAACTGTGAACAGATACAAACATTCTGGAGAGCAATTTGGAGCTATGCTCAAAAAGTTATCAAACTGTGCATACCCTTTGACCCAGCAGTGTTTCTATTGGGCTTATATCCCAAAGAAATCATAAAAGAAGGAAAGGGCCCCACATGTGCAAGAATGTTTGTGGCAGCCCTTTGTGTAGTGGCTAGAAACTGGAAACTGAATGGATGCCCAACAATTGGAGAGTGGCTGAATAAATTATGGTATATGAATGTTATGGAATATTATTGCTTTGTAAGAAACGACCAGCAGGACGATTTCAGAGAGGCCTGGAGAGACTTGCATGAACTGATGCTGAGTGAAATGAGCAGAACCAGGAGATCATTATACATGGCAACAACAATACTATGTGACGATCAATTCTGAGGTCCATGGCTCTCTGCAACAAAGAAATGTCTCAAACCAGTTCCAGTTATTCACTGAAGAAAACCATATACACCCAGAGAGAGGAATATGAAATATGGACCACAATATAATATTTTCATGATCTCTATTGATGTTTGCTTGCATTGTGTTGCCTTTCTCTGGTTTTCTTTTTTTTTTCTTGTAGACAGGATTTTTCTTGCACAGCTTGTCAACTATTATTACATTATTAACATGTAGTGGAATTCCTGCCATCTAGGGGAGGGGAGGGGACTGGGGGTAAAAGTTGTAATGGAGAGCTTTGTAAAGATCAATGCTGGGGAACTACTCATACATATGTTATACAAATAAAAAGCTTTAATTAAAAAATTAAATTAAATTAAAAAAAAGAATAATTGCTCATACTGAAAATTTAACAATGGGCTCTTATGAGATAGTATGTATTGGCTCCAGCACTCCTCTAGCCATATTGCATTCATAGCTACTTGTGGTCATTCTTTAAAGCTTATCATTGGAAATAAGGGAAGAGATTACTGTGGGGTTTTGAAAAGTGTCATGGACTTAAGAATTAAGGATTATCTGAGTTCAAATCCTGCTTTTGATAAATACAAGTTATGAGATTTGGAGAAAGATGCTCAAACATTCCAAGTATATGTTTCTCTGTCTCTGAAAACATAACTTTTACCTAACATAGATATTGGGAGGATTAAGGGAATTCCTCTATCCAAAGTGATTTGCAAAAACAGTTTTTTTTTTATATCAAGAGAATATAAGCTATGAAGGGGCAGGGAACATTCCATTTTTGACTTTGTATTTATAGCATTTAACAGCAATTTTCATAAAGTTGAATTAAATGTGTGTGTTGTTGTTGTTGTCCCTCCAGCAGGGTTAGGGAGAAATATTTTTATATTTATTAGAAATAGACATATTGAAAATTCTATAGATTGTAATTGAATGGTTCTGAATATTAAAGCCATTTGAGATTGTGGCTATCAGTAGATACTTTCAAAGATCACTTATATAAAATCCATCTCGATAAATTTCAAATCAAACTTTAACTATTTCAATTGCCTCAAAATAGGTGACCATTCTTGATCACAAATTCCAGAGTCCCTTTCATTGTATCTTTAGCATTTCCTGATGAATTACTCTTCTGTTCCATCTTGGTTGACTATCTCTAGACTTGCAAGTCAAATCCATTTGTCACCATTCACATAGTCTATGTGCTCCTAGTTTTCAGTATGTCTTTTCTCCCTTTTTCATTCCCTTTCTTCTTAAGCACACTCTTTCTATTCCATTGAAAGATTCCCAAACTAAAATCAACAGTCTCTTAGCTATAATTGGTTATGAATTTGGTTTCCTTCACAAGCAATCTATCTTTTCATTAGTTTTCTTTCTCATGTTGTAAGTGCCTCAGGGTTAGAGTTTGTGCCATTTTTTTGTTGTTGTTTTTACAAACAGCTAACTGATTTATACACCTATTTGCTGAATATTTGTTGAATGGTTACAAATAAATTCCTTTGTATTTCTGTGACTGACATTTGTTCACAATTGTTTCTAAAAAGCATTTCTGACTATTAACATTCTGCTCCTACTTCATGATTCAGATATGCATAAAACCCTTCCTAAACTACCCACTTGGAAATAATTACTCCATCACATAATACTCATATTCTATTATGTATAATATTTAATTGTTTATATCTTATACTCTTGTATTGTGTGTTATTATGTACTACTATGGAAGCAAAAGTAAAAACAAATAAATGAGAATCATTTCTTTTTCATTGATTGCCTTGGGACTTTCCTCATTTCTTGTCTACCTATTCTTCACACTGTTTTCTACTCATGCATAGGAATTATTTTCTTGTTCTTATGTAAGATCAATAGCTCCAAACCCATCACTTTTACTACAATGGACTGATATGACAAACTCAAAAAAAAAGGAAAAAAAAGACATAAAATCACATATAGAGGAATGCAGGAAACACAAAGTAAGAATTTTAAGAATTTAGTATATTTAATTTTGAATTAATTTTATAACTCTCTACATCAAGTTAATGCTAAATATCTATTAGTGGATTTCTGTCATATTTTTATGCCATTTTTGTTCAACAGGTTCAAAGTAATAGACAAGCCCTTTATTTTAGCAATTCTAAAATAATCTCACCAAGTTTCAAGTGATCTGGTGGATATAGAAAGAACAATTATTATCAAGCCAACTGCATATATAAAAGATTAAATGATATATGCTGTGCAGTTTTCCATAATAAAATATTCCTCATTTTGGGAAATTAAAAAAAATTATTAGCCTACTTTCCAATACACTGGTAATGTTTCAACAAATGCAAATTTCTCCTTTTAATTCTAAATCTATCTACAATTTGCCTTTTAAAAGTTAAAGAGATATTTAAAATTATAAATGTCTTTAAAACACATTTGCCTTCTAAAAATCAATCACTTTGCAGCTCTTGGATAACAAACACATTTTAAAATGTCGATGATAGCATTTGTCTTTTTCTATGATTTAATTGCTTCCTAAAAAATGTTTTAGTCAAAACTCATATTCTCTGTATAAAGTATATTTACCAGATACTTAAGAAGCAATTCTATCCAAGTGAATATAATATTTGTCCAAATCATGTCTGTCCCCATTATCTTTTTAGGTCAGTTCAACTGACATTTACCTTCTTTCTGTAGGAAGTCTCTGATTTTGTATCTGTTACAGGTCAGTTTCAGGTTACCTAGATTATATGTCCAGTACAAGTTGCTTAGATGTTACTGTGGCCTTATCATCTCCTGGTTCTGGACCTCACAAGTTTTTCCTACAATGGGCAGCAGTCTCTGTCTCTTCATGGGACCAGGATGTTTTACCTTTGTTCCTACACCTATTGCAGTTCATTTCTGTTGCACTTTTGCACAGACTTCTGGTATTTTTTTCCACTTAGCCCTGGACTTCATAAAGGAGTTTGATTAATTTGCTTTGGTTTTCTTTATTCTTGTTCTTTTGGGGCATTTTTGAAAGGCCATTGAGGTGTTTGTGAAGGATCTAGGTTTCTTTTGGTCCTAAAATATTAATATAATCTCATAATTCCCCTCAGATGCTTATTATTTCAAACAAACAAACACATATGAATTTTAGTAAAGTGCTATACATTATTTAAAGGATACAGATAGTGAGCAAATGTGAATTTGATTTACATGATGATTTATGAGGATTTGAAATCTTAAGAAATATATATTATACACAATTTCTTTAATAATATAGTGAATTTTAGTTGAAATATGAATTAAAGAAAGGAAGTTCTATGTGATTAGAAAAGAAAGGTTTTAGAAAAAAAGGATGAAGTTGAATGTTTTCTCCAAATGTCATGATTAAAGAAAAAAACTCTTAGTAGTAAATTTCTATCTGTAATAAATTAATTTAACCATACAGCCAATTTTACATGAATATTTTTGGAGGATGGGTACAGTTCCTGAACTGATATTTAGGCTTGTGAATTTAGGTTAAATGACAAGTTGCATCAAATATCCTGACAATTCAGCAAAATTACTTAATACTACAGAATAAAAAAAAAAAAAACTTTCTTGAGTTTTGACCTAGTTAGGCAATATGGAGCACAATCCCATGGTGTTATAATCCCAGGGTCTTCCTCCTGATCATATAGAAAAGTTCACTCCCCCCACTTCATCCTAAATAATAGTTGATTGAATATTTTTAAAGTCAGAATTAACTGTATCTTTTTATCAATTGGATGTGCGTGTGCATGTGTACAGACAAACAGAAACATAAAGCTCTCTATTTACCATATATAAGATGATAAAAAGGGAAAAAAATCCTAAAAAGCAAATTGTTGAACTTTTTTAAAGAAGGAATTTTCATATTATATTGTAAAGTTCTAATAACACCAGCCCATTTTTCTCTACATTCTATTGTATCTAAAGCAAGACACAGGATTATCACAGAAATATTAAATTACAATTTAAAAGCTTTCCTTGAAGCCCATTATTTATTAATTACTCTCTCTCAGATTTAGAGTACTCTTATTTTATTTTTTTATTCACTTATCTCTATATAGATTCTATCCTTCACACTCACCCTAGCACCATGCAAGCTCCATGACGGCATGCATATTTCTTCTTTTATTTATATCTTTAGTTCTAGAATAGATCCTTATAGTAGAATTTTGTTAAATGTTAGTTGAATGAAAATGAATTGGAATATATTAACGTACATCAGGTTGCAAATAAAATCATTTCTTTGTTAATACTTAAGTAACTGAAAGTGAAATTCAAATTAACCATGTAATACCCTGGCAAGAACATTTTGGAATATATTATAGGGTTTTAAAAGTACTGACTTGAATTTGATATTTTCATGAAATCATTGGTAATGCTAATATGTAAATACCTAGAAGATTTTCAGAAACAGTTGGTAAATTAATATCTATAGAAAAGCTGAAAATCTCTCAAAGACTAAAGTGTAAGGAAATATAGAAAGAAATTCTCTATAACAGATAATCATTTTAAAGGAATTAATATATATCTTGCAAAGTCTAAAACCCAAAGGGAAAAAAATTGAACCACAGAAATAAAGAAAGGGTTGGAATGCTAAAGAGTATTGTGTAAGATAACTTATAATTACCAATTCCCCCAAAATATCTACCTATTTTTAAATGCCCAAAGGAAGGAAAAGTTCAACAGGGATGGATTATTTAAGCTCAAGTTGTGCTCTTGGTGCTATCTCAATGAATCCCAGATTTAATTACATATTTTGCTTCTTAGTGGATATGGATAGTACAGAGACAGAAAGATAAAAGAACATTAAAGACACTAGTCAAGAATAAAAAGCAAGTGTTTCTTTTCTTAATGCAACTCTTTAAAGATGAAACATAACATACCATGTGCTTTAATAAGATTCAATCTTTAAAAAAAGGTATCTGACAAATTTCCAAAGATTCAGAGCAACTTTAAAAAAGAAAATATATCTTAAAAAATTTTTAAATCCTTTAAATCAGTTGTACTTGATCTTTCATGGAGATTGTATATTGAATGAATAAGTGGTGGGAGTAGAGATTAGATTAATGCATAAGGGGGTATGAAAATATTTAAGAAAATGATATTTACAAAAACAGTGGGTTAAGGTTAGATATTCCATTTAATGAAAAAATTGGGGTGATAAAGTTTTAATTTCTTCCAATATTTGGTTTAAGTAATTCTACATTTATAGTATTTCCAAAAAACATGCATCATTAAAGTGGAAAATAATACCAAAAAATAAACCTGTTATATTTAAAGATAATTTATATAGGTTTATGAAATATCTGATGATATTTTACAGCATTTTACATACATTTTAAAAATTCATGTATCAAGCATATGAGACATAGAAAAATAATCCAAATGTCCCTGTGAATTTTAATGTGTGAAATGGGTGGAGAGAAGGCACTGTTGTGCCACAGTTCCATGTCTCAGTTTTTCTCAGTTGTTCTGTCATAGTTTCCCTTAATTGCTCTGCCTCAGTAGCAACCCCCCCCTTTCTGACCACTGAGATAATTGAGGCTGAAGAGTTAATATTTCAAAGAGTCATAAAACCTCCAGATGGCCCATCTCAAATAACTAGACATACCTCTTACCTTTTGGCTTCAGACTCAGTGTCTCCTAGCTTCTTCCCAAACTTACCAGAATTTATGATCCTTCCTCTCTACCCCCAACCTGTCAGAACTGAAATGATAGTCCTTTCCTGGAACTCCAATATCCCCAGTGCCCTACCATCCCCTCTGTCTGTTCTTCTTTGTTCCCCTGAGCACTGGAGTCTATAAGAGTAGTTGGAGCAAACTCAGTAATTGCTGGATACTTTGAGATCCAGATGGCTGGCTAATGGCTGCCAGTCTAACTCTCTGTGATTGGGTGCTTTCAGACAGGAGTCCCATTCAGTCCTACTCATAGCTATGGATTTTAAGCTCTCCATTAATAGCAAGAAAATATTACCTAGTCTCCAATCTGTAGTACTGTCTCAGTTTCTCCCAGAGAATTAAAGCACTAAATGTTATGAAGGATTTTCTTTTATAGTTAACATGCCTTCCCTGCCCTCCTTCCCCTGGAGCTTTGTTCTTTTACAAATTGATAGAAACTAAGAGTCAATAAAGTTTCTAGGAGAGGCAGGAAAGAGGTAATAATTTAGAAGGGTAAGATAAGAGAAGTGATGAAAAAAAAATTGATGTGACAATTTAGACAGAAGGTAAGAAACTTACCTTTCCTCCCTTATATAACATATAACATCCCATATATATAACATATATAACATTCCATCTTGAAATGGATTTTAAGTTATTGTGATTTCTTTTGTAATTTTCTTATTTTTTCCACCGATTTCCTAGTGATACATTGAAGCCAAAAGATCTGTGAGATGTCGCCAGCATCCCATTAGTTTACACAATAGGAAAGTCTTATACACATTTCCTAATTGAATGTTGAAACCAACAAAAGCTTTCTAAGATGTGTTCCCATATCACAGGAACTTCAAACATTGACTACATTAAAAAAAGGAAAATATTGCAAAAAATTTTAAAGCACCAAATTATAATCTATCCTTTAAATGAAGCTCTAGAAGCTCTTTAGTAGGTCATTGTAATAATCACTTTTCTGGAGATAAGAAAAGTTATAAAAATAGAATATATTCTGTTTAGTGTTTTAAATTCTGCAAATGACTTTGCACATTATTTCATTTGCTTTTTTGAACAATCTTATAAAATAAGTATTATGACTATCCTCATTTAATAAATGAAGAAGCTGAGATTGAAAGAGAATAAGAGATTTGCTCAGAGTGACATAGTAAGTATTTGAGGAAGGATTCCCCGGCCACCATCTCCTTATGTTATGTCTTTCTCTATTAGAATTTCAGCTTCTCAAAGAAAGATATCTCTTGCTAAAATGTGTATTTAGAACAGTGCTTGGAACAAAGGAAGTCCTAATTTTTTTTTAAGCTCTTTTCTTCCTGCCTCTTTCTTTACCTTCTGTCTTTCCTCTTTCTATAAATCAGGAATGACATTTCATGTTCTCCTAATTTAGGGAAATAATCACCTCAAACTAATTTTATGAAGATTATATGAGTATGTTTAGTTGATGACAATATTTCTCATTATCAAACATCACCAAGATAGTGATCCTCTAAGAGTCCTAAAAAGACTGAGTATCTGCATTGAAACACTTGCTTTAACAAATCCAACTGGGTTCTCTAGCTATGGCAAGCCATTCCCTTGTCTGTTGCAGAATCCAGATTACAGAACATATCCAATTGTGATTTTCCTGCTGAGAAGAGCTGAATGCTGCTTTAATTTCCCAGCTGGGAGCTGGTATTTCATCATGAACCAGGCATATTAAATTGTTGTGTAAATGGAAAGGCCACAATGTGGGGCCATATGGCTGTTTTGCTCTGCGGAAGAAGAGAAGCCGCCAAATCAAAATGCATGGTCATGTGATTTCACATTCATTTGTTAGGTGACTCAGCAAAAAGATTTGTTTCCTTCCCTCCTTCTTCCTGCCTCCCAAAAGGATAAAGGAATCTACAATGGGAAAAAAAACAAAAATTCCTTTCAACTCTATGCTCAGCACTGGATTTCTTGCGTCTCTGCTTCCTGTTCATGAAAATGCCTGACCATTTTCTGCTCAGTTATTGATAAACAGACTTCTAGAAACCATGCATGTCCAGAGAGAAATCATTCAGTTTTGTATTCCCTAGGATCATGTGTTATGATCTTCCTGCTAGACATTTTCTGCCCTGCCTCCATCTAAACCATATGCTACCCTTTTTCTCTCTTCCTCTAATAACTATAATTAAATAAATATTGCCATTGTACCTGTTAAAGTCATATCAAACGGGGCAGCTAGGTGGCACAGTGGATAGAGCACCAGCCCTGAATTCAGGAGGAGCTGAGTTCAAATCTGGTCTCCGACACTTAACATTCCCTTGCTGTGTGACCCTGGGCAAGTCACTTAACCCCAATTGCCTCACCAAAAAGAAAAAAAGAAAGTCATATCTATGAATTGTCCTATTTTAATTCAATGTATTATCCCCATGACTTACCAGATTGAAATACTCTGTTCTGGTCACCATTTCCCTATGTGTGTTGTTTTCTACCATTAGAATGTAAGCTTCTTGAGGTCAGGAATGTCTTTTTTCATATGTCTTTTCAGTATTTAGCATGCTGCTTAGCATATACTGTATTAAAGTGCTTTTGTATTCATTTCAATCATTTATTTATCTTTTCATTCCTTTCTTAATTTACATAAAAAGTAGCAACAGAATTTCTTGGTCTCCCTCTCTCTTAAGTCATTTTATTTCATTCTAGAAGAGAGTATCACTTCAGTATCACTTTGTCAAAAACTAGTTAGTACCTTAGATCAGAAAAATACAATTAAATGGTAGAGTGGATAGAGTTTCTGGCCTAGAGTCAGGACTTGAGTTTAAATATGGCTTCAGGCATTTACTAGTTATGTGACCTTGGGCAAGCCAGTTAACTATTTGCCTCAGTTTCCCTATCTATAAAAATGGCTAGAGAAGGAAATGGCAAACCACTTCAAGTACCTTTTCCAAATTATTATTTAGAAGTATTATCGGAGGTTTTATTTCAAAATAAGGACATGAAAAATCAGATATGACTCAAATAACTGAACAACAAAAAAGCAAGGTTTAGAAAAGCACTTTGGAGGCTAAAGGAATTCCATGATCTGAGGTCATAGACTAAGACCTCTTAGGATTGAATTTATGTAAGGGAAGGGGAATTAGCAAGCAGCTCTGCCTTCTAGTGGTCTATTCCTCTGTAAACTCTTGATTCTATGTAGAGGGCTATTGCTTTTCATAATCATAGTTAACAATTTGGCACCTGAAATAAGCAGCACATCTATTAAAAATGAAATTTTAAACTTGTCTTAAAAATTTAGAAGAGAAAGAGGAAATAGAGATTCTTATAAAATAGATATCTCCCTATGGTGGGGGGTAGAGAAATGTAGGGGGGGAGCCTGTGCAAACCAAAAGATCCTGGAATATTAGAATATCATGTTTGGTAGAATGGCTCTAGAAGAAGAAGTGGAATGAGCATAGATCAAGGAGAATCACAGAGAGGGAAAAGAAAATACACTTAGAGAAGGAATCAAAAGTGACATTTTGTTGTGCCACAGTTCCCATGTCTCAGTTTCCCTCAGTTGCTCTGTTTCAGTTTCCCTTGATTGTTCTGCCCAAAAATAGCAATCTCCTTCCTTCTGACCATCAGAAATAATTGGACTCACATTCCAAAGGAGTCATAAAACCTCCACATGTTTCATATCGACATACCCCTTATATTTTGGCTTCAGACTTATTGTTTCCTAGTTCTGTCCCAGAATTGAATTGACAGCCCTTCTGGAACTCAATTCTCCTCCCCCCTCACCAGCGCTCAAACCCCTCCTCTTCTAAGTTCTGCCTCATGAGCCTTTTGTTCCCTAAAGGTCTATTAAAATGTTATGACCAAACGTACTATTTGCTGGACCTATTTGAGATCCAGTCAGCTGGAATGTCTGTCAGTTTAAACTCTCAATGAATTGTGTGCTTTGAGACAAGAGTCCCAGCAGTCCCGATCCATAGCTATGGATTCTGAACTATCAATTAACATCAATAAAGTATTATCTAATCTCCAATGTGTGATACTGCCTCAGTTTCTCCCTGAGCATTAAAATTTGATAGCTTAGTATTTCAACTCATCATTCTTGATAATTAGCTGCTAAACTCAAATTACTTTAATTTGCTGATGAAGTATAAGCATTTTCAGGACCCTCTAAATTTCAGCATCATGTGAATACTCAGTCCTTGTTATAGATGTTCTTACCCATATTTTGATCAGCCAATAATAACCTTTTTTCCTGAATAAAGACCTATAGGTTTGAAGAACAAATGCTATTTTAATTCTGTTGTCTATTTACTTATATTGAGCATCTGAAATAGAGCAGTAAACTAATTCATGGTACTTGGCAATAAAATTGTTCCACTGTGAAAGACTGATAAATTTGTAAAGTGAAAAATATTCAAGGGAAATCTAATGTCCAAAACACTTGACTCAAGTCAAATATGTTTAAAATTCTATTCCATTCAATGAGTTTAAGTGCCTAGCCTATGCAAACTAAATAAACAAAAAATAAACAGTGCCTGTACTCAAGAAATAGGTGCAGGCAATCATTCAATCAATATTTTATTAAGTACCTATTATATGCCAGACATTGTTCTAAATATTGGGGATATTTCCTATCCTCTCCTCCAGAAAAGCAAAAGACAGTCCCAGAACTTGAGGAATTTACAATCTAATGAGATTTAAAAGAAGTCAAGCAAGTAGGGAGAGTTTTTCTGGTATGGTGAACATTAATAAATATATTTATCAACAGAAATTATAGACAGTAAGTATGTTGGGGGAGGATAATAATAGCTGGGGAAATCAGTAAAGTTTTCTTGTAGAAGTTACTTGAATTGAGTTTTGAAGGTAATGGGGCATTCATTCTAAGAAGCAAAGATGAAGTAGAAATGAATTCAAGGCATGAGGTACACAGTCTATAAAAATGTGGAAATAGCCATCATGTAGTAAATAATCAGAAGTCTAAACCATAGAATATAAGAAGGGGAATAATGTAAAAAATAGCTTAATAAGGTTTTAAAAGCTAAGCAGAGGAGTTTATATTTTTGGGTTACATGCAACAGGCAGCCATTGGGAATATCATGGCCAGACTCAAACTTTAGGGAAATCCCTTTGTGAGCTCTGTAGAAGAAGAATTAGAGGGAGCGGATGCTTAAAATGGGAATAAAAGAGCACCCTGGATGTCACTAAAAAATAAAGAGTGAAAAAGGGAATTGCTGGAGATATTTGCAAATGACAAGGGACCACTACCCTTTGTCTACATTTTCACTGAAGAATAACAAGGCAGTCACAGACTTTCCTAGTCAGTAGGGGTTCGAGCAAAAGAAAATAGCTAGCTTAAAATTGGCAGCTATTCACTGAACCTTGAGTGCAAAAGCTGACATTTCTCTCTCTTATGTTACTCAATCTTTCTGCCTCCTATTATTATCATCTATATGCTTGAAAAAAAAAGACAATATGGTTGGTTTTCCCTTTTTGGAGATAACAGTGAATTTTGAGTTACTCTCTGTCACTGTTTCTAACTCCATTCTTTACCATTTCTCTGAGTTCTATCACCCCTAACCTTCATTATAAATATAAATAGAAATAGAAATATAAAAATTATAAAATTTTCTACTATTGTTTTTTTTCCTACATCCTACTTTCCTACTTCCCTCCCCTTAAACCTAAAGAGGTTTAAGCCAGGACTATGCAGCTAATACATATATGCATCATCCTCCATTTGTTATCTCCATTTGTGGGTCAGTATACTATCCTGGAGAAGTTTATTCTCTAAAGGGGAGATTTTATTTTAATGGATACATTTACACAACATGAATATCCTTCTTTGTGTGTGTGTTATCAGTAAGTATTGTGTTTGTGAAAGAGAGAGACAGACAGACAGACAAAGGAAGAGAAAGGGGGAGAGAGAGAGAGAGAGAGAGAGAGAGAGAGAGAGAGACAGACAGACAGACAGACAGAGACAAAGACAGAGACAGAGAGGAAGGAAGGAAGAGAAAGAGGGAGAGAGAGAAAGATCATTCACATATACTATTACTAATTTCTTTAGGAAATTTTTTCTTTATATCAATTCCAACTATTTTGTCTTGAATTAGATATTTTTATTACATAAAGTCTTGATTTATTTGGCTCTAAGTTATATAAATACCTCTAAGAGAGAGACTTTTGAATTAGTATCTAGGTTTTTGTCATTGAAACATTAATTTGTCTGAAATAAAGATTGGTGGTCCATTAACTCTTTCAATTATCTATGATTATTCATTGAGCATTCACTATTTAAATTTTGGGTGTTTTGTAAATTGTTCGAAAATATCTGAATTTTTCCTTCAATGTTTTGATTGTATCAAAGCCATTTTGGGGGTCTATAAAAGAACCAAGACATCTGTCTACAAATATTACCTAATTTTTAAAAGATTTTTATAAAAAATCCAGAAAATTGGAAGTTAAAATACTTCTAAACTGTACTATATCATATATATATACATGTATGTATATATATATGTATATATATATATATATGTGTGTGTGTATGTATAGCTCAGTTTTCCATCAAAGTTCACTAACATTGGGTAATACAATGATGAGATTTGTCAGAAACACATAAATTAGTGAGGATAAGGGGGAGAATGGTGTAGTACCAAATTATAATTTAATATTGATATAAATACTGAAAAAACCCAACAGTCTTTTGTTAACAAAAAAAAAATCACTAACTAAAAAATAAGCAGAGATTCCATGTTGTTTTTATGCAGTTATATCCAACTCTTTGTGACATTATTTGAGGTTTTCTTGACAAAAACACTAAAATGTTTTGCAATTTTCTTCTCCAGTTCATTTTATAGATGAGAAACTAAGGCAAACAGTTAAGCAACTTGAGCAGTATCATATAACTAATAAGTATCTGAAGGTCAAATTTGACCTAAAACCTCCCTGACTCCAGGCCCAGTGATCTGTCTACCATGACACCTCTGACAATTCATTAAACTTGAGCTTTTACATAGATTGTCATAGAGTGAATGCTCTTTAAAAGGATCCTCCAGTTATTAAATATAATAGGTCAATGACAACATTTTCAAGGGTACAATTCTATTTATGGGTAGCCAGGAGTTACAGTATAACTCCCTCAAACTACAAAGGAAAGAGTACCTAGTAAGACATAGTTCTCCCTTATATCAATGCAATGGATGACAATAAGCACCAGACTTAAAACTAGTTAGCTCACATGAGTTCACATATAACTTCATTTTTAAGTACTTTGTGAAACAATTATTTAGACCTTCTTAACTCCAGGGTTTTTTTAAAATTTAAATGAGTAAAAAGTAAAATTATATTAATAATAAATTTATATCTAGGACATGTCACTTGTGACCAAAGTACATGATTATTTAAATGTCAATAATATGGTCAGATGCCACCTCTTCCATGAAAACTTCCCTGATTCTCACATAGCTAAAGATCACTTTTCTTTTTTCCAGCCTCCTACATTCTCCTTTCTGCACTCTTCTATTTGCTGCACTTACCAATGTTAATGACTTTAATTATCATTTTTCATCAGGTGATGCTCAGCCCCATATATAAAGCCTCTGGCTCTCTTAGGAGCATCATCTGAACATATGCATCATCAACTGCCTGTTAGATATTTGAAAGCATAAGTTTCAAAGATATTTTCAAACTCAACACATCAAAAACAGAATTCATTAAAAAATTCCCAAACCCTCACCTCTACGAAAAAATGTTATTTCTGCCAAGGATACTACCATTCTTCCAAGTTTCTCAGGTTAATGACCTTGGTGTTACCTCTAAGACTCCCTCTTTCTCACCCCACAGTCAATTAATTGGTAATTCTTACTGTTTAACTCTGCAGCATTGCTTACATCTATCTTCCTTTTCTCAATGCACACAATGATTCCCTTAGTTCATTCCTTCATCTTCTCTCCAAATTATTGTAACAGCATCCTAATTGATTTTCTTAAATCAAGCCTTCTCTATCCCTCCCCTACACAGTGTTTTTTTTTTTTTTTTTTTTTTTGTTAAAGCTTTTTATTTGTATAACATATGTATGGGTAGTTCCCCAACATTGATCTTTACAAAGCTTTCCATTACAAATTTTACCCCCAGTCCCCTCCCCTCCCCTAGATGGCAGGAAGTCCACTACATGCTAATAATGTTGAAATGCTTGAGAAGTTATGCAAGAAAAATCCTATCTACAAGAAAAAAAAAAGAATCAGAGAAAGGCAACACAATGCAAACAAATGTCAGTAGAGATCATGAAAATGTTATGTTGTAGTCCATATTTCATTTCCCTCTCTCTGGGTGTATATGGTTTTCTTCAGTGAACAACTGGGACTGGTTTGAGACAATTCTTCGTTGCAGAGAGCCATGTCCATCAGAATTGATCATCATGTAATGCTGTTGTTGCTGTGTATGATGATCTCCTGGTTCTGCTCGTTTCACTCAGCATCAGTTCATGCAAGTCTCTCCAGGCCTCTCTGAAATCGTCCTGCTGGTCATTTCTTACAGAGCAATAATATTCCATAACATTCATATACCATAATTTATTCAGCCACTCTCCAATTGATGGGCATCCCTTCAGTTTCCAGTTTCTAGCCACCACAAAAAGGGCCGCCACAAACATTCTTGCACATGTGGGTCCCTTTCCCTCCTCTAAGATCTCTTTGGGATATAGGCCCAGTAGAAACACTGCTGGGTCAAAGGGTATGCACAGTTTGACAACTTTTTGGGCATAGTTCCAAGTTGCTCTCCAGAATGGTTGGATCCGTTCACAGTTCCACCAACAATGTATTAGTGTCCCAGTTTTCCCACATCCCCTCCAACATTCATCGTTATCTTTTCCTGTCATTTTAGCCAATCTGACAGGTGTGT